>OZ012740.1:637352100-637579600 GCA_963859935.3 Lathyrus sativus | reverse complement strand
CTTGTTTTAAAAATGAATCAAACCCACTTTTTTCAAAATTTAAAATCAAACCCACTTTTTAAAATTAAAATTAGAACCTTTTAATTTAGAATTAAAACTATGTAGAATTAATTTTGCCCGTTTATTGGCTCGTTAATTTTGTATAACGCTTATGTCATTCTTTTCATGATTCTCATTTGTACATTACTAACCCTTTATTTCTCCGTATTTCATTTTTCACGGTTGTAATTTATGTGAGGACATCGTCGCTTTTATTTCGTTATTATTCTTTCATTTTTCATGGTTGTAATTTATGCGAGGCAATCGTCGCTTCTGCTCCGTTATCATTCTCGCACCTTCTCATACTTCAATTCCATTGCTTAATTAATTTTGCATTACATTACTTACCGTTAAATCCCTTCCGAAGGAATAGGTCTAGTCGTTTGACCATCGCGTCAATAGTCCTTACATTTGAACATTTCCCTTTCCAAAACCCTAATTGCATAGGCGTCCCACCGTGGACAGTTTTACCCTTTATCCTAGCATTAGGATAAGGAGTAGCCGCACTCCGTATTAGGTGTCCCGCCGTGGAATACCTATCTTACCCTTTCTAATTTAACTCATTACAACGTAGAAATAGGAGTCTCTGCACTTCATGTAAGCGCTTCTATATGAACGCTTATTCCCCATCGAAACCTTGACCATAATCAAGAAGTTTCTCTTCCTCCCTTTCAAGGAGAACTGCGGTTATTCTGATTCCATCCCCTACCCCGGATACGTAGGCACAAGATGCGAATCATGGCGAGTAAACTTAGGACTAACCCTTAGGTATCTCTTTCACCTTTAACCCTTAGCATATACCCTAAAGTAGATAATCAAGGAAAATAGTAAACTTTAAACAAGAGGTTCCTGTAGAGTACTACAGAAGTTTAGGGTGCTAATACCTTCCCTAGGTTTAACCAACCCCTTACCTAGATCTCTCCCCGCATTGTTTACAATGCAAAAAAAAATAGGTTTTTCCTTTCTTTAACCTCTCCTTTGGATAAATCAAAGATCAGTTGTGAATTAAAGATTTGTGATTCAAATTAATTAATAATTTGATATCCTATTCTCACCGCAGTAGAAAATAGCGACTTCACTGGGGATACGATACGACTATCTTTTGAGGGTTATCCCTACCTTGTTTTATGCTTGCTATTTGCTTCATTATTTGCTTGCTTGTATATAATATATCTCTTGTACCTTGCTTGGGGTATCTTTATTGTGAGATAAGTCCTACACTCGGACTTTAGTGACATTATTATAGGAAGGTGATATATTCGACGAGGTTTATAGGGAGTGACTCCCGACCAAGCTGAATTGAGAATCACCGCTCAGTTGAGGTCCTCTTGAAAGTTAGTTCTATTGGACAAGTCTTCGTGAAAACACTTACTATTTTTGATTGGAGCCTGGGATACTGGGGGGCCGTAGTTACCCTTAACCATACTTTTGCCTTATCTAGGACGTAGTGCGAGGACTATAAGGGAGTATTCCCAAAATAATTGTTACACGATACTACACTCAAAAGAGGTTCTCTTGAGAATATTATTAACCACTGAGTCAATCGGGAAATCGATAATATCCAAAAGATGGACTGATGACTTTGGACACTTCTCTAGAACCCTTGCTCTGTAGATACAACTAACCTATAGTACATACCTTTTGGGGATGGGTAGACCTTGACTCTACTCATATGCCTCTAACCTAGGACCTTTGTTTGTGTGTGTTTGTGAATTGCATCCATAAAGCATCATATTGCATTAGATTTCATGGAATTCATCCTTACTTATGAACATTGCAGGATACCATGGATTACACTAGGAAAAATACTGTGAAATATTCTTTTAAGGGTCTTAAGTTGGATGACCTAAGGAAGCTAGTAACTTTGGTTCAAGACCAAGAAGGATTTAGAAGAAAATATGGAAAGCTGTTACCTTTGTTGAAACTTCAAGTGGACGACAAACTTCTTTCTGTTTTGCTACAGTTTTATGATCTGGATTATCACTGCTTCACCTTCCCAGATTATCAGTTATTGTCTACCTTAGAAGAATACTCTCATTTGGTTGGGTTACCTATTCTGGATGGATCTCCTTTTCCTTTCTTGGAGGTGAACCCTAAAGAACAAGACATTTCTAGAGCCATATATCTGAAGGTATCCGATATCAAGGACAATAAGATTACCAAAGGTGAGACTTTCGGTTTTCCTACGGACTTCTTAATCAAGAAATCTTAATACTACGCTAATCATATGAGCATGGATACTTTTAAGGTAATCCTCACCTTGCTTATTTATGGAGTGCTACTTTTCCCAAGCTTTGAAGGATTCGTTGATCTCAACGCCATCAAGATCTTTATGAAGAATAATCCAGTACCGACTTTATTGGCTAACACTTACCATTCCGTACATCTCCGAAACTTCCATGGTGGAGGGATGATTACATGTTGTGTGCCTTTATTATACAAGTGGTTTATTTCGCACTTGCCTAAGTCTGGTCCTTTTTGGGATCTCGATCAAGGACGATGGTCACAAAGGGTTATGGCTCTAACTCACTCGGACATTGATTGGTATAACCGTGTGTATGATGGGACATTAGTCATTGATGGTTGTGGAGACTTCGCCAACGTACCCTTACTTAGTTTTAATGGAGGAATCGACTACAATCTAGTTCTAGCTCGCCGACAATTAGGATATCCATTGAAGGAACCACCAAAGAGTGTTCATGTGGAGAAAATCTTCTTCAAAGACAACAAAGAATTTCAAGATCAGATTGTATCCGCTTGGCGTAACTTGCATAAGAAAGGTAGAGAAAGTCTGGGAAAGCTTAATTGCGTGTCCATGGAACCATACCTTCATTGGGTCCGAGAGAGAGCAATCAAGTTGAAGATGCCTTATCCTTGCCAAGATTCGTTACCTTCAAGAAAGGAACCTGTTCTAGTTTTCATGTCCGAAGCTGAAACGTTGAAGATCGCTTTGAAGAAAGCACAACATGAGGCAGAAGCATGGAAGAACAAATACTATGTTGTCGTCAGTGAGAATGTCAAACTTCAGAAGCAGCTTTAGGTGAAGAATGAAGAATCGCTTTCCTACAAGAAGAGAAAAGGCTACGAGGATTTATTTTCCTCCCACTCTCAATACTATTTGAAGTTGTGGACAATGCTTCCTTAGGGCTTTATTAGCTTTTATTTAGCTATTTTGTTGAGACTTTCTTTTAAGAATATTTATTTGTAATCCATTCTCAAATTAATAAATAAAGTTTCTTTGGTATACCGCAATATTCGTAAATATTTGAATTCCATGAAAGTCTTTCATCTGTATTCTGCATCCTAGCATCGTATTTTTGCATTGCATTTGTCTCCCGGTTTCTCATTCTCGGTTCTCTTGCCTTCCAGTTTCGTCACCCTGAGTTCTCTTCATCGGTACAACACTAGAGCCCAAGCTCAAAAAAGGATGGAAGAATAAGCTCAAGAGATGGATCGTGTCAACAATGAACTCGAAGACCTTCAAGGAAGAGTGAGACAGATTATGGAGCTACTACAAGCCATTAATGCAAAGATGGATACTCAACCCACTGTTGTCTCTTAGATTACCACTACTTTTGAGGATCCTCCACCGGTTATTATTGTTGTGAATGTACCTCCATATGGTCTTCATCCCGGTTTCGTACCTCCTCCTATTGTGCCATCAATTCCACAAGTTGTTCCTGTTGTTCAACCTATCCAACAAGTTGTGCCTTTGGTTTCCGAAGCTCCTCGAGTGGTTCCTACTTCTGCACCAGCTACTGTTCACACTCGTGTGCAACCTTATTTCAATGAGCCTGTGTCTGACATTCCTAATGATGAGGAAAATGAGCGACATGAAAAGCTTCGTGAGAATGTTGAAACTCTGGACAAGAGATTGAGGAAGATGGAAGGTGATCAAATTTTTGGCACTACTTCAAGAGATGTCTGTTTGGTTTCCGGTTTGGTTATTCCTCCAAAATTCAAAACTCCGGATTTCGATCGTTATGAGGGTACTACTTGCCCAAAGAATCATCTGATAATGTATTACCGTAGGATGGCTGCTCATGTTGAGAATGATAAAGTGATGATTCACTATTTCCAGGATAGTTTGAAGGGTGCTTCATCAAAATGGTATCTGACTTTGGATCAGGCTCGCATCAAGACTTTCCAAGATTTATCTGATGCCTTCATCAAGCGCTACAAGTACAACATGGATCTGGCTCCTGATAGGAGACAATTTTTGAGTATGTCACATAGGAGTTCAGAATCATTTAAAGAATATGCTCAGAGGTGGAGAGAGATTGCTTCACAAGTTGAACCTCCTTTGACCGAAAAAGAACTAGCTGATTGGTTCGTTGATACTGTTCGCCAAGAATTCTATGAGAGGATGGTTGGTAGTGTGACTACAAATTTTGTTGATATCGTTGATGTCGGTGTTAAAGTTGAGCTGGGTCTGAAAAGTGGAAGAATGTCAAGTAGTTCTGGTAGCTCAAGCTCAAAAAACCTAGTGAAGAAATCTTCCTTCAATTCTCAAAAAAGGAAGGAAGGTGAGACCAACGTTGTATCTTCAGGTAAACGAAGAAATCAACCGTATCAACATCCATAGCAGTATGCTCAACCTCAAGGTTATCCCGTTCAATACGCTCAACAACATTATATAGTTGTTGTTGCACCTTATTTCCATCAACAAGCTCAACAAGCTCCTGCTTATCAGCCTATGCAATTAGATCCTGTTTATCAGCCTCCGGTTTATCAACAAGCTCCTCCTAATTATCCACAAGCGCCCAACGCTCTTGCCAATCAACATTCGAGGAATCAGGCTCCTCATCAGAATGCTCCGAATAGGAGACAATATAAGCCTTGTCCTCCGATTCTGATGACTTTCACCGAGTTGTATCCTTTCTTGGTGCAACGAGGTATGATTACTACCCGAGCATTGGGTCCACCTCCCAATCCTTTTCCTTCCAACTACAACACCGCCACTCATTTTTTATTTCATGAGGGTGCGCTTGACCATGATTTGGAAAACTGTTATGCTCTAAAGAACATTGTCAGAGATCTAATGAAAAAGAAGATTTTGTCTTTTGACGATCCTCAGCCAAATGTCAAGGACAACCCTCTGCCTAACCATGGTGCTGTTAACGCAATTGAGGACTCGTCCGACGAAGATCTTATCCTTGATGTTGCTCAGATTAAAACTCCTCTCAAGGAATTCCATTCGAAGTTGTTTGAAGTTGGCCTAGTACCTATTTCTCATGTTGATTGTGCAAGTTGTGAAGGTTGTGCTAAGGGTTGTATATTGGTTCAGGAAGATATTCAAAAATTGATCGACGACGGTTTTCTACAAGTGGTTAACCAGGTGAAGAAGGATGAAGTTGCTGTGATTGAGCCTATCTTTAACTTGCCAGAACCGAAGTGTAAGGTGCTAGTGTTTAATTTTCCAGGGGCAAGTTCTGCCAAACCAGTGTTCAATATATTGAAGCCTGCTACTCCTATAGTGGATCAGCCAAAGCCGTTAATTATTCAGAAGCCAATTCCATTTCCTTTCAGTGATCCCAAAATTGTACCCTGGAAATACGATGTGACCATGATTGACAAAGAATCTTGGAGGGTCATTTAGAGGGAAGAAGTGAAGACTAATAGTGAAACTGTAACTAACATAGCTGGGGCAAGTAGGATGGCTCGCAGTGGTCGTGTTTATACTCCCCGTTTCAATGAGGCTCCGCCTAAGGAAACGACTACCACTACTGATGTGCCTTCCAAAGACAAAGGTAAAGAGGCAGCTACGAATGATGAAGATGCTGAGTTTTTGAGGATCATTAAGAAAAGTGATTACAAAGTTATTGATCAACTTCATCAGACTCCTTCAAAGATCTCTATCTTGTCTCTGTTGATGAGTTCACTCGCTCATAGGGATGCTTTGCAGAAAGTATTACTCAACCTCATGTCGCTCAGGATATTACCACCGGTCAGTTTGATAGTGTGATTCCCAACATTGCTGCCTGTAACACTCTCAGCTTCAGCAATGAGGAGCTGCTGAGAGAGGGTCCGAATCACAACCGTGCTTTACATATATCAGTGAAGTGTCAAGAGGATAACTTATCAAGGGTGCTTGTGGATACCGGTTCATCTTTGAACGTCCTTCCCAAGAGAGTTCTTAGCAAGTTAGCTTACAAGGAAACTGTGGTGAAGCCTACTTCTCTAATTGTCAAAGCTTTTGATGGTTCTCGCAGATCTGTGATTGGAGAAGTGGAACTTTCGATTCTAATTGGTCCGCATGTTTTCAATATCATTTTCCAAGTCATGGACATTAATCCCAACTATAGTTGTCTGCTTAGAAGACTTTGGATCCACACCGCTGGGGCAGTAACTTCAACCTTGCATCAGAAGATGAAGTTTGTGGTCGATGAAAAGCTAGTTATCATACTTGGTGAGTAGGATTTGATGGTCAGTAACCTATCTTCTTTCCGTTATATTGAGGTTGATGAAGACACTTTGGAAACTTATTTCATTATTATTCTTGCATTTTTCATGGTTGTAATTTATGCGAGGCAATCGCCACTTTTGTTCCGTTATCATTCTTGCACCTTCTCATACTTCAATTCCATTGCTTAATTAATTTTGCATTACATTACTTATCGTTAAATCCCTTCCGAAGGAATAGGTCTAGCCGTTTGACCGCCGTATTAATAGTCCTTACCTTTGAACATTTCCCTTTCCAAAACCCTAACTGCATAGGCGTCCCTCCGTGGACAGTTTTACCCTTTATCCTAGCATTAGGATAAGGAGTCGCCACACTGCGTATTAGGTTTCCCGCCGTGGAATACATATCTTACCCTTTCTAATTTAACTCATTACAACGTAGAAATAGGAGTCGCCGCACTCCACGTAAGCGCTTCCATATGAACGCTTATTCCCCATTGAAACCTTGATCATATTCAAGATGTTTCTCTTCCTCCCTTTTGAGGAGAACTACAATTACTTTGATTCCATCCCCTACCCGGATACGTAGGCACAAGATGCGAATCTTGGCGAGTAAACTTAGGACTAACCCTTAGGTCTCTCTTTCACCTTTAACCCTTAGCATATACCCTAAAGCAGATAATCAAGAAAAATAGTAAACTTTAAACAAGAGGTTTCTATAGAGTACTACAAAAGTTTAGGGGTGCTAATATCTTCCCTAGCTTAACCAACCTCTTACCTAGATCTCTCCCCGTATTGTTTATAATGCAAAAAAAATAGGTTTTTCCTTTCTTTAACCTTTCCTTCGGATAAATCAAAGACCGGTTGTGAATTAAAGATTTGTGATTCAAATTAATTAATAATTTAATATCATATTCTCACTTTTTTAAAATTAGGAGCCGCGTCTGTACTGTGTCGCGCCCCTGTGGTCGCGATGCCAACGGGTTGTAGACAGTGTCTAATTGTAGTATTGCTTGAGTTTTTCTGCGTTCCATGGTCGAGCAAGTTATTCCCCGTGTAGGTTTTCGAGGTAATAGGCCCCGTTGCCCATTTTGTCTCGGACATGGTAGGGGCCTTCAAATTTTGCAGCGAGTCTGTCCTCGCGTGAATCCTTCTGGTTCCTTCGTAGGACCAGGTTGTCCACCTGGAATTCGTGCTTGATGACTTTGTTGCCGTGCCGCAAAGTTATCCTTTATTTCAGCAAGGCTTCCCATAAGGATCCCCCCGACCTGATTTCCTCGACTAGGTCGAGTTTTTCCCTTAGTGCCTCGTCATTTGCCTCCTCAGGGACGGGGGACTCGGTTCTTCTGGAAGGTTCGCTTATTTCCACCAGAATCACTGCCTCCGTCCCGTAGGTCATTCGAAATGGGGTCTCCTTGGTTGTCTAGTGCGGGGTGGTTCTGTAAGCCCAAAGGGCGTTGTGTAGCTCCTCGACCCATCTATTATTGGCGTCTCTCAGCCTTCACTTCAGGCCGCGCGGAATCACTCTGTTCGCGACTTCGGCTTGCTCGTTCGTCTACGGGTGTTCGACCGACGTGAAGTGTTGCTTCCTGCCCAACCTGGTAACGAAGTTATGGAAGTTCTTGTCGGTGAACTGTGTCCGGTTTTTGGTGACGATGGCTTGGGGTACGCCGAACCGGCCAAGCATGTTTCGTTTGTAGAAATAGAGTATGTTTTGGGTCGTGATTTTGGCTAAGGCTTCGACCTCTATCCATTTAGTGAAGTAGTCGATGTCGACTATCAAATATTTATTTTGGTAGGATCCGATGGTGAAGGGCCCGAGGATGTCCACCCCAACTAGGCAAATGGCCATGACAACGAAAGTGTTTTGAGCTCGTTTGGAGGGGCCAGGTGCATGTTCCTATGCCGTTGGCATTGCAACACTTCTTGACGTTCTCTTTGGTGTCTTGCTGCATGGTGGGCTAATAGTATCCTGCTCGTAGGGCCTTAGGAGCAAGTGATCTTCTGCCGAGGTGTTGGGCTTTGATCCCTTCACGGATCTCTTGGAGTATGCCCGGTACCTTGGATTCGTCGACGCACTTGAGGAGGGGGATGGAGAATCCACGTACCTCACTCATCGTCATAGGATTTTAATCATTCATGCATACACACAAGTATCACAACCAATATATATATATATATATATATATATATATATATATATATATATATATATATATATATATATATATATATATATATATATATATATATCATACATTAAAGCCTATAAGATGTTATAACATGCCACAAGGTCCATGGGCAAGGTTATCACTCAACCTGTCTCAATCTAACTTATTTCACTTTCAAGTCTCAGAACAACATCCATCAGATCATCTTATGGTTGGGGTTCACCAGACAAAAAGGGGAAATCATAGTGGAAGAATTATAGAGACTTCTCTCTCTCATAAGTCTCTATGTTAGCTTTATAACAGATTTATTTGTTCATCATTACGAGTTGTCAAACTCATTAATTGGGATTCTGAGTTAAAACACATAAAAACTCATGTTTTTCGATTTATTGATGTTAATCTAATGCATACACATCATGCTACAAATTATGTTGCTTCCAAGGTAGTTTAGAAACACGAAATAAGAGATTTTAGACAAAACAAGGGTAAACCAATCAATTGCATTGGTAGCCAATCAATTGCTTTCACTATTACAAATAAAAAAATTTATTGCACAACTTTCACCTTGAACATTAAAAAATCTAAAAAAATATATCTTTAGAGTGCTATGTTTTATTTTACTAAAAACCTATTCATGTGGTTTCTAACACTCATGTTATCCTATTATATGTTACATATTACATTCTTCCATCCATTACATTTTGAAAGTTTAACGACTTATACTTCTAGATTTTTGAATACATATTAAAAAAGTAAATAATAATAACTATTGAATCTCTTAACACAAAATAAATAAAAAATTGAGCCCTTTTTAAATAAACTTTGTCTTCTACCGTCTATTGTCATTTACAATCTAATCACAAATTCATAGTTGATTATGATTCCTATATTTTCATTGACAACTGTTTTATGTTTACTAAAAGAATTTAATTTATTTAGTAAAATAAAAAATACTGATATGTTTTTTTTTTTATAAAAGTGAATATAATTTAATCTAATTAAATATATCAACTATAAGGAGATTATTGAAAAGAGAGACTGAATATGTTACTAGTATTTTCATTCTACTAATAGTATAAGTTAGCTAATGCATTGCATTTGGAAAAGAAACTATGTAAACATTTAGAGACTAGATAGGAAATAAGACAGACGACATTAAATTGTATAATGTTTAACTGAAAATAAATACAAAAAATTATAAAATTTTAAATTAATTTTTACTCATTTTCTACACATATATTTTAAAATAGTTTTCATTCTTTTTCCACGCAATTATATTACGTGATCAATATAAAAAATTTATTGTTTTGATATTAAAAATTAAATGGTTTTAATATATTATTTAGAAAATTCTTAAAAGCAAGTATTTTCTATCTTTTCTTTTTCATTTTAAAATATAAAATAATTATTTTGAAGTTTTAATATATAATATTTAATAATTATTGTATATGTTTTCCTGCCTAAGAAAAAAGTAGAGTGAAAATACCCTAATCGTATAAAAATATCAGATTTCACTGCAACAATTTAAATAGCACCATTCTAATGAACATTTAACTGCAAGTTCATGAATGATCAACGTACAGTATATCCAATAGGTGTTCAATATGCTAAGATATATACAAAATGAAAAAATAGGGTCATTTTTTTCATTGAATTTCCTACCATATAAATAATCTAAAAACAGATTTGATGAATATCAAAATAAATATTTTAATGTAACGAAAAGTTACAACGTTTGGAAAAGATCTCGGTTCAGTTTTTTAGACAAATTCAAATTCGAGGGAAAATTTATTCACGTAAAAGTTGGCTATAAAACAACATCTATGCACTAAACTATAATGTGTCATTTCTTAGTTTGAAGTTCCAAACACATTCATCACATTCTTTTCTCTTCTTTCTTTTTGAATTTCAACCATGTCAATGGGAAGGAAAGGTCGTGGTCGCCAAAAGATTGAGATGAAAAAAATGAGTAATGAGAGCAACCTGCAAGTGACTTTCTCGAAGCGTCGCAGTGGGCTCTTCAAAAAAGCCAGTGAACTTTGTACACTTTGTGATGCAGATGTTGCTCTCGTTGTATTCTCACCTAGTGAGAAAGTGTTTTCTTTTGGTCACCCACATGTTGATACAGTCATAGATCGTTATTTATCACGTGTTTCACCTCAAAACATTGACACCATGCAATTCATCGAGGCTCATCGTGGCGCCATTTTGCGTGATCTCAGTAAACAACTAACTGAAATCAACAATACGTTAGACATTGAGAAGAAGTGTGGTGATGAGTTAAACTATTTACGCAAGGTAACCGAGGCTCAGTTTTGGTGGACTTGTTCCATTGATAGGATGAATATGACTCAACTTGAATTATTTAAGAAGGCTTTAGAGGAACTTAAGAAACTTGTTGCACATCATGCTAGGCTTGTAATTCAGGGAGCACCTACCCAAACTATTCCATTTTTTGTTGGAAATGGTTTTAACTCTAACATGCTTCTCCATCATCAAGGAAATCTTCAACAAGCTCAAAACTTTCAACCACAAAAATTTCAAAACTCTATAATGCAACCCCATTCGGTTGGTTTCAACAATATGTGTCAAAGTTACGGATATGAACCCTCTGGATTCTTTTGATCTATTGGTGTAGATCGGCCTTACGATACCTTTATAAATATTTATTTTTTATGATGTTTTAATTATTTTCAATTAGAGCATACAGACTTAACTAATTTTATTTATGGGACTTGGTTAGGACTGAATCTCAATGTTATCTCAATATTTAATTCCATGTTGTATCTGTTCAAATAAGGGGCATCTTATTTATTTATATTTCACTATCTCTAAATAACTTTGTTAATCTTTTAAAGTTAAATGAATCAATTTTATTCTTCTTTGTCTTTAAACATTGGTTTTGGGTGTTAAAAAAGGTGGGCTAGCGAATAACGATGAGGATTGGTGGTAAATTCATTAAAAGTTTTTGCATAATTAAATTCTATTTTAATATTTTAATATTGCAAGAAAGAGTCTATTTTATTGTAAAAGGATTCATGCTATATATGCAAATTTCATTGTAAATTTGTTATGAGCTAAATAGTTTTTTTTTCTGATGTTGTATAAAATAGTTTTTGCTAATGTTGTAATAATGTAATAGTTTGTATAAATATGTGAGAGTCAATGTTGAAGTTGGTAATTGTGATGTCTCAGTTTGTTTGAAGTCTTACATGCTTAAGATCTTGAAATCTTTTCTTCAACTTTCAAATTTGTTACTTTGTTGTTCAAAATTGCTCATGGATTTCTCAAAACCTAGTACTTGAAGTATTTTTTTCTCTGAATCAAATATCACACAATCATGTAGATAATATTGCTTTAAAGAATCTCTTTTTGTGATTCACACATATTTTATCATAACAGTTTGATCTTATTTGAGCATCTCTTTTTGATCTTAGCTACATTGGTGCATTTTCTTCGATCAATATTGTCGATGTTCATTTTTACTAATTCTAAGATATGGTTAATGTTTGACTTTCGTTTTTTCATAAATATATTTATCTAATTTCTAATTTGTTTCTAATTTACAAGATATTGTTTGGGTTGCAAATATTAAACTTGTTTAAGTCAGTTTCAAAATATTCAGACAAATATTAGGGTATTCATTCCTCTTTTATTATTATTTGATATTGAATTTATATTCAATTCCAAAAATATTAAGCTATTAATTTTATATGATTTAATTATTTTCTTTAGGTACTTATATTCTAGTATGAAATAAATGGAACTTTATTTACCTTAATTATTTTTCAACTGTCAAATATTATGTGTATTAGTAAAAGGAACTTTACTCTTTTTACTACTACAAATGGCATTTCTTATAACAAACTTTCACCTCAAATATGCTAAAAACCGAGAGTATTGTTCTTGGTAGCGTCAAGCTAACAATCTATTACATTGATTTTCCATAAAACAGAGGAAATATATTTATAAGGGAGCACTATTTTATTTTTAATATAACATATTGCCTCGGTGTTTTGTGAAAACCGAGGGAATATAAATATTAAGGAGGTCACCTCGAATCCCTGTTATTTTATTTTTATATTTTTTCAATAATTTAATTTGTATTTTTCACTTGGCGCCTTTCTAAATCCCAGTTTTCTTTGTTATATTTTTTCTTCATTTTTTTCTAAGTTAATTAGTAAAACTATAAATCTTTGTTATCAATAAAAAAAAAGATTAGGCAATAATACGATCGAAAAGGAAAGGAAATTTTTTATTGATAATCAATTACTGATTACAAAAAAACTGGACAACAAATAACTATTTCACATATTCAAACTTTTGAGTCCACTTAACTTCAACAATTAATCCAGTTCTTTTTACCCTTTTAACTAACCGTAACTTAGACAAAAGTTCAAAAAGAACTCTTTCATATGGCATGAGAAAAATCATTTCCTCGTGAGAGGTTAGAACCATTTCCATTAAGAAGTTAAAAATAGTAAGAAGATTAATTTTGACGTAGTGGATAAGGAAGTACAAAAATGTTTGTCATCTAAAGTAAACGTTTCTAGTTGTTTCTCTTTTGGACAGAGATTTCACACTAGAAGTTTATGTCAAACTTTTTGTAACAACTCGTATGATAATATATATATATATATATATATATATATATATATATATATATATATATATATATATATATATATATATATATATATATATATATATATATATATATATATATATATATATATATATATATATATATATATAACAATATTATACAAGTGTTAATTTTAGATATTGACAGAACATAAGAGCCTAATGGCATCATTATATACACATGTCCAAACTAAATACATCTATGACACATGTTATACAATAAAGCCTAAAATATAAAATTAAGAACTATGTAAAATGTCTTGATTAGACACCACTCCACAGTGGAATATCACAATAAACAACATCCTTTAAAACATCAATGCATAAGTCCTCTTGTATATAAATAATCTGCAAACAACACCTGAAAGCAACAACAATATTAGGGTGAGATAATAATCTTAGTGAGTTCTCCTATCCTATGGGTCCACTTGGCTCTACAGGGATTTCTAATTGAATCCTAACTCAAGTCTTCATCTCTCGTTACTTGTGCATTATTAACACAAGATAACGAAGATTTAAGTGTCTAAGGGATATTCACAATATATTGAAATATGTCACTAAGTTCTAGCAACTAAAATAATCACTATTCAGCTTCACGAAACATCAATCCCCAAATAGACCTACGTCTAATACAGGCTTGATTCATGCATGCTCGTATGATTCGACTTTCATGGTGGATATCAGGCCCTCTATGAGACTTAAACTCAATTCATGCAACTGTCACCCGTATGGGAGTCTAACCTCTTAGGGTGTCTTTCACCGTATGAGACTATAACCCACTTAGGTGTCCACCTTTCCCCCATGTCCATCATGGTTGGGATTCAAACCCGATTGAGGAATGAACCATTGGTGTCACATCCTCAATAACCGCTTTACCTAAGCCTTTGAAGTGGTATGTGCACAATCACATTTGAATACTTGATTAGGTCTCAACAAAAAATAGGACTTTCAAAGCAAGACTCCTCACAAAATAGGTCTTTTGGAACAAAAGTACCTCACCAAATATCAAACCAATTCTCATGGTGTTCATAAAATATCAGGTGTCCATCTTCACCCATCCACATATATTCCATGTAACACCCTAAATAACCTCGCGCATAATCAAATAAAATTAGAGTATGTATTCATAACAAAAGTCCTATTTAGGATGTTACACTCCAACAACAACTTGCTCATGTACATGATATGCAACACATCACTTTTAAAATCATTTAACATCAATAATAATACTAAAAGATTATCTAAACTTCAAATTTTATTAAAACAACGGAAACATCAACAAGATGATTATTCCAAGCATAAACATGATTTTCATATAAATAAAAGAACCAAAGTTAAGAGATATAAAAAATCTCAAGCAAACAAAATATAAGAAAGCATGACGTTCCATAGCCCTAGTGTTACATATCAGAGCAGATGCAAAATTAAAAGAATAAATGGAAGACTTCATCTTCCACTCACATCTAAGCTCCTACTATGGATTATATGCACGTTACCCGCATGGAGGCAACATTCAATCAGAAGGGGTGAGATATCATAATTATATAAAAGAAAGCATGATAAAAAGTAGGCAAAATATTATATCATGTATATCACCCATTCCACAACAACATCCAACATACAATACATTATTCACACAACAACATATGCAACCATTATGCAATGCAATGAGACTCACAACCAGACTCAATGCATGTGGTGCCATCGATCCCTATTTCAGAACCACAATTTCTGTCTGAATTCAATAAATTTCGTTCACACCCCACATGGGCACGCGACTTCTGTGATCGCTCACACCCCACATGGGCACAGGAATCACCGTGATCACTCACACCTCACATGGGCACACGACCACCTCAACAAGAACATCAACGATTCGATTCCACAATCAAAATCTAGATAAGATGCTCACACCCCACATGGGTACACGACTTATCTTCCAACTCATACAATCAATGTAATGCATGACAACAACAAGAAAAATGATCAATCACAGTGCAACATGTCCTTGCAGACCAATAACAAAAACATGCCTTAGAATACAACAACAACAATATAACGTACAATGATATTCATCTTAATGATTATACCACACCAATACTAGTCACCATGCAACAACAATGCTATAGTAGCTCAACAACATCATCAACAACAACTTTAAACATATCAATCAACAACTATACATTTCGAATTATGTCACATCACAACATAAACACTACAATTAACATGATTAGTAAACGGTTGTTATCAAACTGTTGTTTTAGCAAATATTAGAGGGAGGATGACGAAAACTGAATACCCACAATTGTTGTTGGTATGCTTTCATATAGAATTCTGCGGATGATGTATAGACATTGTTTTAAATTCCCTAAACACTAGAGAGATAAGGAGTTAACCACTTTGAGCCTCGAAGTAGGAGTTTTTTTCGGATTTCTAAAACCCTTATGCTTAACCTGGGGCATGAGTAGTATTCAGTTAATCTGACTATACATTCGATTTCAAGATGAAGCATCTCGCCTGAGCGTCATTCCTATACTACTCTTTGCACACATCCTAACGTGTCAAAAAAACCTTGAAAAATTCAAGAGATATGGAGGTTGTTCTTTAATGACCAATGACTTGGCAGTCACAAGCCTTTCCAAAACAAGAAAAAAAACCGCCAAGTCAAAATCCTAAAGAGGAGACATAGGCAAAATCATGGCAATCCCGGTGGACTCGAAAAACAAAATCAGTCTAGGCAAAAGTTAGGGATCAAAAGAAATTCAAAATCGAAAGAGGTCCTCAAATCCTCAAAGAAAAATAAGATTCAAAAGGCCACTAACATCCGTCAAAAGCAAAATAAGGTGATTGTCATTTCAAGCGAATCTTGAATCATCATCTTCACTCTCAAAGCGCCAAACTCTCTTCTCAGATGAATGTGTGTGTCAATTTAACGGAACATAGGTCTAGAGGTCATCACGAAGGGGTGGGTTAAAATCAAATTTTGAGCCTTATATCTTTTGTTTCTATAACCATGAACCAAACCATATTACACCCCTTAAAAGACCTAATTGAGGCAGAGTTTATTCTAAAAGCATACTACTACAAGGTTGCGTAAATTGGCTCCTACACATTTGCTAATCTTTTTCTCGTTGTATCCTTCACTAGATAAATCAGCACTGCGTATGGACTAATGGTACATTCGTCACACATTATCACATCATTCCAATAAATTACTTTTTTTTCAAAGCATGCGTGAGAATCGCATTAAAATTACCATTCGTGAATGGACAATTTTTAATTACAAGTTGGTACTTGACATCAAGGAAATTCCAACAAGGAGTAACCGAAGAGGACTGTATCATTCAGAAAAGTTGATCAAAATCAAGAACGCCTCAGAAACTTATGGATCAGGGGTAGCGACATCCAATGATTATGAAGTCATTTAGTCTAAAGGAAGTCCCCAAGCATCAGCTGATTATGGTGCAAATCATTCAAGAATCGGTTGATCAGAAAGTACGATCTCAAGACTCTACCAACCAGAAGCAGCCACCCATAGGTTCTTTTGATTAAAGAAAATTCCCTCAAGAGTTCAATTAGCACAAGTTAAGTCACTTCAGCGTTCATTCTGGGGCAAGTTACCTCAAGAGTACACCAAACTCAACCACTCCAAGAATTAGTTAATCAAGGACGAATCCTTTCATGACAAAAAATTATGGGGCAAGCCATCTTCTAGACAAATTATTATACAACTGCTTCCAACTTCCTTTCAAGGAAAAGTTCTTCAAAGGCCCACCAGAGTAGGGCAAGATAAGCCACAGAAGGGCAAGCCATCCATGCCTTCAAACCTCGTCAGCAATCTTTGAGTTTAAGACGAGTACCGAGGAATCATTTTATTGTCCTATCCTATAACTTTTGTCACTCCATCCATTATCCACATGGGGAATTTATGAAAACCTTCATATCATTGAATAAATTATCCTCATACATCAGTTATGTCGCTTCGCTCAAGCATAAAGTAATACATATCATCTCATTCATCGAGCATAATCCCACAACATGAATCTGACATCAAAAGCCTTGTAACCCAAATCACTTCAAAACCAGTTCTCATCTAGAAAATCATCTCAAGATACCTATTCCCATATGGTAGACACCTTTTAAACTTGTTCCCGTTTAGTCACCCATTCTTTAGCCCATTTTTTAAATTCTAGTTCCTATCTGGTGAACACCATTTCAAATTCCAGTTCTCGTCTAGTAAACTCTTTAAAAGTCAGTTCTCACCTAACAAATAAAACAAGGAGTCAGTTCTTGTCTGACAACTTGACCTTTTGCCACCAGTTATTGTGTGGTAGTCTACCCCTTAAATACCAGTTCTCATCTGGAATTTCACTTTAAAATTTCACTTACGCTGGCAATAAAGAATAAAACCATACAAAAATCCAATCACAATCAATCTGGTTCCACGCCTAAACCAAAGCCCAACCACACTTGGCACAATCATAACCCTTGGATCACATATCTTCATATCCCCAGCAGCTTGAGCATACATCGACATTTTGCATACATAAGCATCATTACATTGCATCTACCAAAATTCATAGAATTTTATTCGATATGGAGAATTGTGATGCGTCCACAAGTGCACGGAAATATCGAAGTGATATAAAAGATTTGTCGAACCCACAGAGACCAATGTCAACCTATCGTTATCTATTTGTTGCAGCGTAAAGCTAAGGCTAACAGAATATGAAAAGTAAAATGCGAAAGAAATTAAATTTAAAGGAAATAAAGGTTATTGGTTTTAGAAATATATTGATAAGGGATATCGGTATGCAATGCCATAGTTATTGGGGATTTGACAGGTCACCGGTGCTTTTTTAGTTTTTGCAAATACTTTTCAGGAGAAAATACTCGTTTAAAGACCTTTTCCTCACACTGGTTGTTGACTCGGGTCATAATTTTAAGGCGGAATGTACACTCTCGCAGTCCCATTCGGGGTTAAAACTACTTTTTGAAAACAAATAAATTCTACTTTCTTTTAAAGCGCTTTCACTGTGTTTAAAATCAATGCCTAGTTTTTACTATCCGGTTCAAACCCCACGCTCTCACGTGCCGACTTGAACCTTAATAAGTTCCCCACTCTCATGGCAAAAACTTTGTAAATAATTTCTCACTCTCGTGATGAAGGTTTATTTAGAAAATTAAATTGAAAACTACAACCAGAAAATTGTTTATAAAAAAAGGTAATGGCACCGGATGTTATTGAATCCTATCCTACTAATTTGCTTACATACTGATAAAACTAGTTTAGCTAGACATGATAATTAATACAAACGGAAATAAACATAAACAACAAAATGATATAACATGCATAATGAAGGAAATAAAATAAGTATTCAATTAATAAGAACCTGGAAAGTAGTACTGAAATTGAATTCTCGAGTAGTCCTCCACAATGTCAGGAGGATTTTGCTATGGCGAAATAAAAGTGCAGAAGGAAATACAATGATCTCAACAAAAGAGAAAAAGGAAAGGAAATAAAAGAAACAATAGAAATGGAAAAATGACTTCTACAGAACTTTGGCAGCCCTTCAGGACGTATAATCCATCCCCCCTTGAAGCTGTGAATCTAAGGCCTATTTATAGGAGATATTTCATTTCTCAACTTTTAGAGATCATGCATGAGTTATGGAGGAAGTGTGAGTAACTTCCTATAGTGGGCAATTAGTGGAGAAAGTGCAGGAAGAAATTAAGTTAAGGGTGTTCGTGGCCACTTCTGTTTTGGACGTTATTCTGATTTTTGGTTCATGACGACCGTAATGGGGTTGTGACGAACGTGTTACTCGTGACGAGCGTAATGGAGTGTAACGACCGTGATGGCCGTGATGGGCATCATGGAGCTGTGACGAGCGTTACATTCACAAAATTTGTCTTCTCTGCTACTTTATGCTCTATTTCTTCCTTTCTTCATTCTTTTATCCAAATTCTCCACAACCTACAAAACGTAGTAAATTAACCTTATAATTGAACATAAATCAAGATAAATTAATAATAATCGCAAATAAATTCATGTAAGTCAAGTCATATAAACGATATAATTTTGCGCTATCAAATACCCCCACACTTAAATCATTGCTTGTCCTCAAGCAATCAACCAACACGGTAAAAAGAAAAAAGCATAATTTGAAACAAAGAAACGATGAGACTATAATCGTGCGTGGCTGCTAGGCTAATGTTAGATCGATAGGTACTAAATATCAATACCAAGGATACCGTAATGACACAATTTCAAAAACTCCCTGCTTCTGCAAACTAACCTGAATCATGCCATTATAACTCAACCTATATCTCATGTTCTCTTTCATCCCATTTCATTCTAGTGCAATCACATTAAGCCTGTTATCCCATACACATTCATGGCAAGCAAACATGTTAGTGACTATGATCTCATTGTTATTTCATTTTTTTCTGCAAATATGCTTAAGCATCAATTGAACTTAAAAAGTTTGTACCGTTGGGCTAAGTGATCGGGTGAGGAGCACCTAACTTAGAAGGGACATGTATTTTTATTCATAATTTTTTTTCTTTCTTAATTTCTCATTTTAAACCAGAGATCATACACTTATTTGCATCGGTTTCTTACTTAGTGTGTTTAGGATGGTGTTGACTGCTTAAATAAATTAATTAGGGATTACTGAAAGAAACTGGAGCTTTAAGGTTTTGGCATAATGGGTACTCAAATTGATTTTACATATTAGGGGGTTAAGGGTGTCAGGATGATATTAATTTTATCAAAATTTTCCCAAGCTTTCCTAACATAGCCTGAACAGGCTATATACTCTCAGAGTACCATGTCATGAATCGAAGCAGAAAATTGTTGGAGGTTAAAATTTTGAAATTTTGAAATTATGGGGAAATTGAATAACAAGTGAAAACCACGCATAAAGACTCGACATTACATGCAAAGACTTTGACATAACGTTAAAAATAGATAAAATTCCTAAAAATATGAAATAAAATATAAAACAATAAATCAAACTAAAAAGCGATAAAATGAAAGCGGTAGAGTTCCTCCCCCACACTTAAACAAAACATTGTCCTCAATGTTTTAGTAAAAGGTGGAAAAAGGATAGATAGAACCTGTATGAATGCTACTGCGTGCCAAATCTTCTCTGATCCTTATTTTCTGCAAATTCAAACAGACAAACATACTAACATAAAATAAAAACTTCATGGGTTGCCTCCCACGCAGCGCTTTGTTTAACGTCCATAGCTTGACGGCTAAGGAGTGCAAGTACGCATGGTGGTTCTTTCGAGAATGGTTCCTCGATCAAAATTTGAATAGTCTTTGATTTCCATGGCCACTTATCAAGCCATCGCTCATATCCTTCACCTTTTCTTTTCTTTCTTCTGTAGGGTGGTTGATTGTTTGAACTTGTGGTGGTGGTTCTGGATCTATCTTGAGTATCATTTTTTCAAATTTGGGCTTAGTTATTTCATCCACCACCTCAAAAGTTAATCTCAACCTTTTAACAGTAATGATGACCCTAGTTTCATGGTTCTTGAATTTTATTTTTTAATGAAGGACCTTAGACAAAGGTGCATTGGTGTGGGCATTTTCCAATACCTTCAGATATGTTTTGGATTGGGAGTCTACCTTAGCTTTCACAAGCTTTTGTGGGAAAGAAATAGGTGAGGTATAGGGAGGAGGAGAAACAATAGGTGCTTCTTTCTCTACCTCTTCGACGACCTCCCTTTCGGGTGGTGTCGACGGATTTTTCTCAATATATATGCTTTTCTCACCAAAACTCTCCTCGGACTCATTATCACTCTCCCTAGGATTTTCTATTTGTTCTTCATTATTGGTTGTTACAATATCCACTTGTCTCTCTAGGAAGGGTCTTAGAGGTGTTTGTGAAAGTAGGGAGGTTTGAGTCTCCAAAGCCTCGCTGTGAATCGCGAGGGAATCGACCATATGTTCATCTGCTTAAGATTTTCGTTAATTTGGAGATGTTGTTTTCTAAAATCTTCGTTTTGGAGAGTTTGCATCTCCAAAAAGTGCACCGTCATAGATTCTATCCTAGAGTGAGTAAACGTCGCATTGAGTTCTTCTAGTAATAGTTCGAGGTTGGATGTATCGTAATCTTGCGGTTCCTCAAAATATTGGGAGTGGTAATTATAGAGAAAATTTGGATGAGAGTGTGTCGTATTGAAATCCTCCAATAATATTTCGAGGTCAGACTTAAGGGGATTTTGTGGTTCCTCAAAATATTGGGGGTGGTAGTTATAAGGGAAATTTGGGTTATACATAGTAATTGAGATAAGAGTGTCTTAGTCTATACTATGCAACAATGGAATCACAATATTGATTGTTGGTCCCCGACAACGGCGCCAAAAACTTGATGCGTCCGCAAGTGCACGGAAATATCAAAGTAATATAAAATATTTGTCGAACCCACAGAGATCAATGTCAACCTACCGTTATCTATTTGTTGTGGTGTAAAGCTAAGGCTAACAGAATTAGGACAGTTAAATGCGAAAAAAATTGAATTTAAAGGAAATAAAGGTTATTGGTTTTAGGAATATATTGATAAGGGATATCGATATGCAATGCCTTAGCTATCGGGGATTCGACAGGTCACTGGTGCTTTTTTAGTTTTTGCAAATACTTTTCAGGAGAAAATACTCGTTTAAAGACCTTTGCCTCACGCTGGTTATTGACTCGGGTCATAATTCTAAGACGGAATGTACACTCTCGCAGTCCCATTCGGGGTTAAAACTACTTTTTGAAAAACAAATAAATTCTGATTTCTTTTAAAGCGCTTTCACTGTGTTTAAAATCAATGCCTAGTTTTTACTATCCGGTTCAAACCCCATGCTCTCACATGCCGACTCAAACCTTAATAAGTTCCTCACTCTCATGGAAAAACCGTTGTAAATAATTTCTCACTCTCGTGACGAAGATTTATTTAGAAAATTAAATTAAAAACTACTGCCAGAAAATTGTTTGTAAAAAAGGTAATGGCACCGGGTGTTATCGAATCCCGTCCTACTAATTTGCTTACATACCGATAAAACTAGTTTATCTAAACATGATAATTAATACAAACGGAAATAAACATAAACAACAAAATGATATAACATGCATAATGAAGGAAATAAAATAAGTATTCAATTAATAAGAACCTGAAAAGTAGTACTGAAATTGAATTCTCGAGTAGTCCTCCAGAATGTCGGCAGGATTCTACTATGGTGAAATAAAAGTGCAGAAGGAAATATAATGCTCTCAACAAAAGAGAAAAAGGAAAGGAAATAAAATAAACAATAGAAATGGAAAAATGACTTCAACAGAACTTCGGCAGCCCTTCGGGACGTAGAATCCACCTCCCTTGAAGCTGTGAATCTAAGGCCTATTTATAGGAGATATTTCATTTCTCAACTACCAAAGATCATGCATGAGTTATGGAGGAAGTGGGAGTAACTTCCTGTAGTGGGCAGTTAGTGGAGAAAGTGCAGGAAGAAATTAAGTTGAAGGTGTTCATGGCCACTTCCGTTTTGGACGTTATTCTGATTTTTGGTTCATGACGACTGTAATGGGGCTCTGACGAACGTGTTACTCGTGATGAGCGTAATGGAGTGTGACGACCGTGATGGCCGTGACGGGCGTCCTGGAGCTGTGACGAGCGTCACATTCACAAAATTTGTCTTCTCTGCTACTTTCTGCTCTATTTCTTCCTTTCTTCTTTCTTTTATCCAAATTCTCCACAACCTGCAAAACATAGTAAATTAACCATATAATGGAACATAAATCAAGATAAATTAACAATAATCACAAATAAATTCATGTAAGTTGAAGGTGTGAGAAATACACAAGAAAGGGGGGATTTGAATTGGGTATTTACTCTTTTAAAACTTTTTCTTGGTTTCTTCACTTGTTGCTTTCTATAGAGTTCTATACAATGCATTACAGAAGCATATATAATAAAGCATAACACAAGTAAAGAACACATGATATATCCTGGTTCACATGAGCAACTCTCAAGCTAATCCAGTCCACCCTTCCAAGGTGATTTCGCCTCACTCAAGCAAGGACTTAATCCACTATAACCAGACTGATTACAGTTACACAAGCTAATTGCAGGTGACTAACAAATGGACAATGACACGTTCACGGATCTCTTAGGATATAACGTTCATTGACATCCAATAGAATTCAATCATAAAGGATCTCCTATTAGACTTCCACAAATGACAACTGTCACTTGTCATCTCAAGTATTATGATCTTCACAAGATCACTTGAGGAATCACTAATCCTAAGTTGAATTTGTGTTGTTGGAGATTACATGAGTGCTTCTTATCAAGCAGATTACTCCTAATTAAAAGTACATGGCAAGTATTGAGCAACATCTACTTGCTTCCTAATACAGAAACTAATCTAAAGATAAATCTCTATGAGATTATTAGAACATTAGTTTCCATATTGCTTAAAAGCTTTCTTATGTGAGCACTGTGGCTTCTTAGCATAAAGCTTTTCTTGCTAATCAACTATGTTGCTAACTTCACTCGTCAGCATCATTGCTTTGTAACAAGTTGGCTTGCTTTTTAATGAGCTCACTCGCTAGCTGACATTTGAATGAAACAAATGTTCTTCTTTTATAGTGCATCCAAGAGAGACATTGTGAGGGTAGAGATGTCCATTCAAATATTCCAACGGTAATTTCCCAACAGATAGAATATTCACGTGTTGTATAGTGCTGACATCACTTTCTTTTCCTTTTCTTGCAACGTTAATGTATCATTATGGAAGACAGCTCTTATCCATAAATGATGTGATCTTTATTTATCAGCTAGGACATATCAGCTTCTGTCTTTGGTTCTTCTGATGATGTATCTGATAAGTAGTTCAGAAACTACTTTGGTATGATAGCGTAATAACATCAGAGTCTGACTTCAGTACCTTGTTTATCAGATTTGATAGCAACAACTTATCTGATTAACACGTCTTTATCTGGGTGAAGCTACATAATCTTTATCTTTAGAATCTAGTCTTCAGAGTCTTTCTGCACTTGGTCTTCAGAGCTTCAAGTCATTAGAGTCTTTAGCACGTAGATCTTCAGAAGATTATATCTTCAGAGTCTTCAGAGTCTTGATCTTCAGAACCCTTAAGTCTTCAGAGTCTTTCTACACTTGGTCTTCAGAGCCTTCAACCTTCAGAACTTCAAGTCATCAGAGTCTTCAGAGCTTGGTTCTTCAGAGGACTATATCTCAAATGCATTGATAGCTTCCAGATCAGATATACTTCTCAGAGCAGAATCCATAAGAGCATTGCAACTGCAATATATAACATCTTTGGATCTTTCCGATTGTGATCAGATACAGAGCCATACTTGCTTCTTCAATATGCTTTGTTTGCTTTCAAATCAGATGCACTACTCAAAGCAGAATCCACAGGAGCATTGCAACTGCAATATTCAGTGTCCTTGGATCTCTCTGATTGTGATCATATGCATAAGCAAACTAGCTTCTCCCATAAGCGTTTTATGATACGTCACACATAGTAACTCTCATATTGTATTAGCTGCACACGTTGATGTTGTTTGTTTGATCTTATATATTTAATTATCATGATCTGCACATAACAAACATTAGAACATAAAATGGTTCTTTCACAAATACTTAATTGTTATCATCAAAATATAGAGATAATCCTGTAGAGACAAATCTTGCTCTTACATAAGTCAAGTCAAATAAACGATATAATTTCGCGCTATCATATTGCACCATAGAAAAATTCAAATATGCTTATGAAGCATAAGCCAAATTTGATACCTTGCATGAAGTCTTAATTTAATATCAATCATGACTTAATATATACCCACAGAGAATGTCAAACCCATTTCCTAGCAGATATTTCAATCAATCCCTAAGGCCATAGATCTGTCAATCTTACCCTCTATTTATCCTTTGTCTCCTCAGTGGAGTCATCTTTCTATGTACAATTTCTCAAGGTTTTAAATCCGTTGATTTTATTTCCTATGTTTAGATCCATTGATCATGCCACTCTCTTTTGGGATGTAGATCCTTTGATCCTACTCCTTGCTACATTTTCTTGGGTTGTAAATCTGTTGATCTTACTTCTTATTCCCCAGCTTTTGAGTCGTAGATCCGTTGATCCTACTTCTTTTTCATAGATTCATTGATCTTATCTTTGGAGTTGTATATCTGTTGATATTACTTCTCTTTACCTTTTGTATTGTAGATTCGTTGATCCTACTACCATTTCACAAATTCGTTGATCTTATTCCCTGTTCATTGTTCCGTTGATCTCATTTCCTCATCCTTTGGACTGTAGATTCGTTGATCATACTTTCTATCCATATATCGTTGGTTTTACCTCTCCTCCATCTTACCTTTCGTAGCATTGTTACCATTACTCCATTATCAGTTCCCATTGTTTAACTATACCTAAGCCTTTTTCACTAGAAGATAAAAACAATAGAGTTTTTCATGCATTCGTAACATTACATATCAAGCATATCATATCATAATCCTCATAAACTTGCATTACATCTATCCCTTTTTTAATCGGTCAAAATTCTATGTATTCTAGTATTTAATCCTTTTCTTCCTTGAATGTCTGAAAAGTCATTGCTATTCATACCTTCAGGTCCAAGAAGATTAAATAGAGGAAACTGTCATACCCTAAATTTTGACCAGACATTTTTAAAACTTGCATTAATCTTACTTTATTTTCATTTTGCATCATCTATATAGTATAACTTGTTTTTCATCATGCTTATTGTCTAAATTATCAACCAGAGTAAACTTGTCAAATTTACAGTCAAATTGGTCAAACTGAAAGTCAACTGTGTGTGAAATCAGTGGACGAAAATTTTCAAAATTGAGTTTGCAGACATCATTTATTTTAATCTACGTTTTCTGTAGTTTAAACTAGCATGCACGTTTTAATTTTTGATGGCTTTTTTATCACGTTTTGATCCGTCTGAGCATCTTTACCGGTCCAAATTTATTTCAAAATTTGACCGAACAATGTATTTTTCTGAGTCGTTTATTTCGTGCTGATCATTTTAGTGCAATCGATTTTAATTTTCGAGCACTTCAATTCCAAACTGATTATTCATTTTTTAACCAGATTCTTTTTATTTTTATTTGAGCTCTAGTTAGTTAATCCTTCCAATTTCATTAGTAATTAGTTTATTGTTATTTATTCACTTTTCTTTTTAATATTTAATATTTTATTTTTATGTTTTTTTGTTTTGGTAAGACTTAGTTATTAAGTCTTGAAGAAAAATTTGTTTTGAATTTCATCTTGAAAAACCTATGATGATGATATCACATAGCGTTGCACAAATATGGGGGACACATCATTTTTTTTTGTTGGAAAAAAGATCATATCCTCTCTGATACTCTTTCACACGGTTTTTCTCACCTCTATCTCTCCAAATTTTCTTCAACACAGAAAAGACCACTCACCTTCATTTTCAAGACTCCCTGCGTTGTTAAGCCTCTTCATCACATGCTTCATCATCTTCTACACTTCCATATAACTCACCAATATTTTAGAGAAAAAAGAATCTCCTTCGCATGATAAAAAATGAATTTTGAGTTTTGTGCTTTGTGCGTTAACAATGTTATGCTTTTCGAAACAAGAAAGTTGTTCACGAGTTTGGAAGATGTCATGGGTTTATGATGTTTTAACATTTCAAAACCATTTTTTTATTTTACTTTTACTTACTTATCTCAATAAGACATGGATCGGGCCTTAGGCCCATGAAATATCTTTCTATACTACTATTTCTTATGCACCCCTTTTCTTTATTATTTTGTTTTTTTATTATTTATTTCTCTCTACTGATTTTTTTTAAACTAATACTTCAAATATTTTTCTAATTATGTTGTTTATAGTTAATAATATTTACTTAGATTAATTAGTTTAATTTCTTTTATTTAAATAGAAAATCTCAAAATATTTTTCTTAATTAATTTTGTGAATTAATCCTTTTAATTTTTTATTTATGTCTAGAATTTAATTATTTAGGGTTTTAATCTTTGATCACTTAAATTTTCACTTCTATTAATTAGAGTCTTTAACCAATTTGGATTTCTAACTTCGTGAGTTTGTGACTTAGATCCTTTTGTTATGAGATTAGGCTTTATTCGTTTGATCTTATGATTTCGATTCTTATCTTGACTATGTCGTTGACTATTATCATGTGCTCATCATTATCCATCTGATTCATGCATCTTTTGTTATGTCATAATATTTCTCTTTTCGTTTGATTCTATCTTGCGATTGTTTGCTTTCTGTTCAGCGTAAAAATTGGCGAACAACCGTTGGTCTACCAAATCGAAAGAGATATGTGTTACTTGCAGGATCGACCGCACAAATTCTAGGACATGTGCTAATTGATATTTTAAGTGAAGTGGATGAGAATTATAAACACTTCTACGGGTTCCATGGTAAGATAACTTATTTTAAGTATTAATAAATTTAAATAATGGTAAGAGGAAGTAAAGTGCTGATAAATGACAAGGATAATAACTTGCATAAAGAAAAAAACTTTTAAGTAAAAGAAGTGTTAAATTGCATTGAAATGAAAACTGGTGTTTATCCAACGTACATTCTCACGACTCGTTTCTCTTAATCACACAGATACTTAGAGTAAATAGAGATTTTGTACACAATTGAACACACATATCTTAATACTAAGGTCTACTATTTATAACCATCGAACATAACCGCTATTAACGGCTAGCAAGTAAGATCAAGACAAATGTCACTATGCATGCTTTCGAACCACCGGGATGCTCCACGTATCTTTCTCAAAACGGATTTTCCATCTTTTATTTGAATTCAAATGAACTGTCGTCGAAAACTCCCCTGAACAACGCTTCTGTCGAATTGGGTCTTCCAACTATTGAGGAATATCTCTAAGTCCAAGATATAGAACCTTCTGATAAACAAAACATCTACGACTCTTATTCCATAAAACAAAGTTTTAGTCGAAGTAACTAAATTTTCTCAGAAAATTCTATTTGCTATCTTTAACTTTGTTTAGGCGTCGAAATTAGGAGCTAACACTTCCATGTCTTAGGCTCAACTTCTTTTGTTGATTCATCTTGATGCTTGAATTGTATCTTGATTATTTGCTTGCTTGTGTGTTCACATATTCTCTTAGGATCTCTTAGTTCAACTTAATCTTTGATTAAGATTGAAGTAGGATAGACGTATGACCATCTTGCATGACAATATTATGGTAGAATTTCCCTTCATCCTCAACTCTAGGTCCCTATTTGCATGATCACCTTAGATTAGAGTTTCCCTTCAACTTCAACTTTATGTCCACTTTTCATGATAACATTTAGGATCCAGTTCCCCTAGATTTTTCTTTCTTTTGCATCCAAATCTTTTTCTTGCATCAAAAAATAAAAAAGACACTTAATAAACATGATGCATGTAGTACATCACGAGCATTAAGTACATGGGAAAAGATGAGCAGGAGTTTTTCCTTACCTCTTCTTAGAGTGTTTTGTACACGAGGCGCTTGGATCGTTTATACAAAATATTCTCTTCTACTGTTATAAACTTTAGTACAATACGCATCTCAAACTCTTTTCAAAACCTTAACAAAAACATTTCAACAAACTCAAATCATTTTCCTTCGGGATTCTTTCTTACACCTTTTTAGAAAGGGCATGTTATTTCCGTTCTACCGCAATGCAGGTAACGCATAAGACTCCACGAGCAAGCGAGAATGTTAGCATCGTCTATAAGAAACACCAACAAATCATAGTCCCACGAACTATGGGCGCTCTGATTTCTCATACCTGTTGAGAATACATAGGCATAAGAGCCCCAATCCTTGGCGAACAACATTCCCTTCCTTTTCACCGTAGTCCTCTGAACTATGTTTTCTCTGACTTTCCGATTGCACGAGGGAATACGTAGGCATAGGATTACGAGATCATGGCGAGCTCCCTTTTGTTTTCCCTTTTCATTCATGCATTCCTTTAGCAAGTAAGATTTAGATATACATACCCTTTGATTTGTACAATAAGAGTTCTATTTTTTCTGCTTCTCCATTCACTTCAGGAGAATATGGAGCAGTTGTTTCATGTACAATTTCTTGTTTAATATAAATAATTAAATAACCTATAATCGTATTAAGTTCCCATATCACTACGAAGTCTCTTAATCTTCTTACTAAGTTGATTCTCAATTTCAGTTACATACTTCTTAAACATGTCAAGCGTTTCATTTTTATTCTTGATTAAGTATACATAAGTAAAATTTGAACAATCGCCAATAAAAGTGATAAAATAACATTTACTATTTTTAGTTAAAGTTCCGTCGAACTCACATATATAGGAATGTATAAGAACTAGGGGATAATATTCTTCAATAATTGATTTATGCAAAGTCTTAGTTATTTTAGCTTGACGAAAATATTCACATTTATATGAATCTTTGACATTTAATTGAGGGAATAAGTTTAAGTTGCTTGCATTAGAAATAACTCGCATATTAATGTGACAAAGTTTAGTATGCCAAATATTAAAATCACACAGAGAGTAAACAAAAGGATAAATTTAATTCAAATTAACATTCAACTTAAACATGCCATTAATGGCGTATCCTTTCCAACAAAAGTACTATTTTTAGTGATGGTGTACAAATATTCCCCCAATAGATTGACTAAACCATACCTTATTTAAAAGAAAACTAGAAATAAGATTCTTCCTAATTTTTGGAACATGCATGACGTCCTTCAAGATTAAAGTCTTTCCTGAGGTAAAGTTCATATCTACGTCTAAAATTCCAGCAACTTTAGTGGTGTGAGCATCTCCCAATAACACTTTCTTATCTTCCACATTCGTATGTCTTGAACATAGAACAATCATAACAGACATGACGAGAGACGCCAATGTCTATCCATTAACCATCACTTCCCCCAACCATGTTGATTTCAGTGATCATAGCAATGAATTGCTCATCAGTCATGTTAACTTGTGCATTAGAGCCAATAGGTTTAGGCATGCTTTGATATTTCTTAGCCATATGACGCAATTTTCCATAAATAAAGCAAGTGAAAACCGGAGCTCATTTCAATGAGGTGGTGGTTTCTATCTAGCAATCGGAGTATATGGCCCCTCGAGGGATTTCCATTCTCAATTTGGTTCACGACATTGCAATTCTGATTCTTTAATGGTTTTCCTGTAGGCTTCAAAATGGCATTGAATCCCTTTTTGTTGTTAGAAACAACTAAAACTTCATCTTTATGATCTTGTCTCTTAGCTTTCTCTTCAATTCGGAGGCGCGTGATCAAAATCTCGATTGAAAACTCTTTTGTTTTATGTCGAAACAAATTTTTGAAATCCTTCCAACCAAGGGGATGTTTGTAAAATATAACAGCAATATAAAATTGTTCATCAAGGGGAATCTTGTAGTCCAGTTTGTAATCCTTCCAAACAAGGGCCATTTTGTAAATTCAGTTTTGATTTCATGAGCAATTTTCTAAATTTCGTGGCTTTGAGCTTCCACATACCTTTTATCCATTATCTTGTAGTTCAAGTAGCGGCTTACATCATATTTCTTTGTACCTAATTCTTTAGTATTATATTTCTTTTGCAGAGCTTCTCATACCTGTTTAGCAGTCTTGCAACTACTGTAGTAATCATACAGATTTTCAGAAAGTATGTTCAAAATGTGATTTTTGTCGAGATAGTCACTCTCGTGCCATAAGGCGATTTTATTCCTGAGTTGTAAATTACTCGCAGCAAATTCATCAGTTTTAGCATTTGTGTGTGAATCTCCATAGTTCTTACAATTAGTTTGTTTGTTGATCCAGAAAGAGCAATAGGGATATCCTTAGTCAGCACGAGGGCAACCTTTTCTAAAACTAATAAAAATTTCATCTAAGCTTTCCAACGATTTAAATGAGAACCCTCAAACTTAAATGGCGTTTCATAGACAGCAGTGACCGTATTAGTATCGATAATTTTCTCAATAGTCGTGGCAGTTAAAGCAACATCTTAAAAAAATTTATTTCGATTTTCGCGTACTAGGTTGGGTTCTTTAAGATGTTTCGTCGTACTGCCAATAATTATTCAATGCAGTCGAGTTTCGACGACGTATCCAAGATAAAATAGCTCGTTTAAATTACGATTATCACTTACACAATAATGAATCGCTCGAAAAAATACACCTTCAGATGGTGTTTAAACCACTTGCAGTATTTAGAAATAATCCATTCGTTGATGGTAGGGTTGAAAATGAGTCGAGTCGAAACGAACTCACCTCAGCTCAGCTCGACTCGTTAAGAATTGTTCGAATTCGAGTTCGACACGAACTTTTTTTAAGCTCAAACTCGACTCGTTATAAGTTCACGAACAGTTCGGTTCGACTCGTTAGGTCCATCTCATTAGGTTCAGCTCACATGGTTCACGAACTTAAAAACTATTTTTTAAAATATATATATTTTTTAGTATATTTGACATTTTAAATAAATATATATTTTTTAAATAAAATATTAAAATAAAATAAAAGTTATCATATTGAAATTTAACTTTATCTTCGAAATCTACTAATTCAAAACCTACACAACTTTCAAGAGATACATTTGAGAGTCTAATTCAAAAATTACTAAATTGAAGATTAAATTTGTCTAAGATTTGAAGTAAATATTTAAACCTAATCTTAAAGACAGTATAATTCTTTTCATATGTAATCAAGTTGACTCATGAATCTAACGAGTCGAACTATGTATAGTTCAAGTTCAGCTCATTTAGTTAACAAACTTAATTTTTCGCTCATACTCAACTCATTTGGTTCATGAACCTAGTTCAACGATTTAATTGTCGAGTCGAATTCCGAACTATTTTCGAGTTGGTTTGGTTCATTGCCAGCCCTAGTTGATGGCGTGAAAAGCCACTCGAAAAAATAGAAGAAAAAAAATTAAGATGAAGAGAATGAAAGGGAAAAGAAAGATTTTGAAATGTTCAAAAATTTAGAGGGAACTGCAAATGAATTGAAGAACTCTATTTATAGATAAAAGATTCAACTAAATGAAATGAAAATCATAAAAAAAAGGTTGAAATAGAAAATTTTCCAATAAAAATCTAGTATATAATAAGGTGGAATGAGAAGATTTATTACAGTTAATGGGTTAGAATTGAAATATAAAAAAAGGACATTTGTGGCATATTTAGATTATTTTTATTAGTTTTTTTTTAAAATAAAAATATGAAAAGGTCAAATGTTACTTATTTTGGAAGTGGATAAGAATTATTTTTGCGTTTAATATATTCTTGTTATTTATTACATTTTTCTAACAAAAATAATAAATGTGAAAATGATAACCACCGATAAATGTGATAAATGTATGATCGATCTTTAATTAATTTAGTGGTGATTGACCTTAGATTTGGTAGGAAGAACCACGACTCAAAGTAATACTAATTCATTTAAAACAAAGCCTATTATTATTTGTAAGAAATCTAAACCATATTAATATAAAAGATATTAAGAACAAAAGTCGCAGTAAATTTTCATGTGGATTTCATAAAGAATGTAAGTTTTGTAGAAAAATTCGCAATATGATAAATTGCAAAATACACCGGTTTTCTAAGAAATTATATTTTATTTATTAAAGTCGCACCAAAATCCGCAAGTATATTTGCGGATTTATTTCTGCAGGTAAACTATAGTGTATACTATCTTGAAGTTTTGTAGGATTTCAAAGTCATTTGCATTGAAGCTTTTACATTAAAAGATTCTTGATATAAGTATTGATAACTCCTTAGTTTTAACAATATGATCAACAATTTGTTAATTTAGTAGACTTACCGTCTATCTTCAATATCACAACTATTTTTTTGATTTGAGTTATGTGCTTAAATGATGATATATGCAACTCTCATTTGTGTAAAAGTTGGGTGGTTTTGTCGTTTTATTCTTTTGACTATAGAATCAATAGTTATCAATGAACTAGAAGAGAAGGAGCCATAAATTTAATCGTCAAAATTGGTTGTGAAACCTAACATGTTATTTGCAAATCATGAAAAAAGTGTCTAGGTTACTTTATATATGGATTTGGTAAAGTTGTTTCTTCCTTTTTTGATCAAATTTTCTCAATGCTTTGTGTTCACTCTTTAAGTGCTTTCTTGTGTATTACTCTAAAACATAGGATAAGATGACATAAATTGCATATGGTTTAGTAATTCTCCAGGATAATCACATACCCTCCAATTGGATCATGATACAGATTGCATGCCCATGATTATAATCCACGGTCAGATGGGACTTCTCCATACATTCACTTTGATATATACCTGATGTCATCTTACAGATGCTAATCTATTATGTCTCACCATAATACTATATCAACCATAACATAGGTACCAATATCACATCAATTATACTTATCCTTACCTCTCTACGAATCACAAAGCCTTGGAATTGATTCCAAATCAGGGGAACTCCATTCTACTTTTGAGAATCAGATCAAGACATTCTTGAATCATATCATGACTATATTTGAATTAGATCAAGATTGGGTTTGATCTTGATCAACACATGATTAGATCTTGATCAGGACTGGGTTTGATCCTGGTTAAGGTCTCTTAGTTAACTAGGTCTTCCTAGCATTACCTTTACTATATCATTCAAAAGTAATCCAAAAATCACAATTTCACTTATCTAATCTCTCATGATCAAATCAATTCCTACACTTGCACTTCCTTAATCTTGAGGGTCATTAGCCATCATAACAAAGGTTTACAACATAAAATATGAAGTTTTGGGGAATAAACTAAGCTCATAATACAAATCATTTGATCAGAATGAAACTAGTCTCAGTCAGGATTGTCGCTACGCAAAAAATGACACAGAGTCGCCACCGGATTTTATTTATCCCACGGAGGGAAAGGAAAATAGCGATAAAACCTTTGGAAAAGATCATGGTCATCGCAACCAAGTCTTAGGGTTCGGGAGTCGGTTATGCGAGGGGAATGTGTTAGCACCCCTTCGCATCCATCGTACTCGATGGGAACCTTCTAGGTTGTTTAGCGTGAATGGGTGTTTTATTCTAAAAGTTTGTTTGTTTAAAGAAAGAGGGGTTGGTGTTTTATTAGAGTGCTCGCCAAGGATTGAGGTCCTTGTGCCTACGTATATTCACTTGTATGAAGTGAAGAATCAGAGCGTTCGTAGTTCATGGGACTACGGTGGAAAATGGGATGTTGGGTGGACGATGCTATCGTGCGCATTCTAGCAGTTAGGTGTATTACAGCTCGCTCTTGGAATCTTATGCGTTACCTGTTTGCGGTAGAACGGACGTAACATGCCCTTGGGTTAAAGGGTATGGATTATTAAATATGGGAAAGAAAGAAAATTGTGCTCGCTAGGATCATCGCAATCCTATGCCTACGTATTCTCAACATGTGTGAGAAATCAGAGCAACCGTAGTTCGGCCACTTAAGAAATGATTGTGTGTTGGTTGATTTTATACCTTGAAAAAGGATTTTCGGATTGACGCCCTAAGGCAAAAGAAGTTTGATGAGTTGATATTGTTTTTAGGTTTTTCTTAGAGAAGAATTTATTCTTTACTAGGATTATACAAAAGACTTTGGATAGAGATGAATGTCTCGAATAACCAAGTCGAGCGCCTTGCATTCAAAACATTCGGAACGAGTGTAGGAGGATTCCATTCTCATTCCTTCTCCACCACTTTAAAGTTCGTGGTACATAATTCTAATCGTTTATTTTATTCTGTTTTGAATTTTATGAGAAAAGAGAACCACTTGACGTTGGATCAAGGTTTATTGTTTGTAAAGACACATTTGAAGCGATATGGACAAGGTCGATGGCGGTGCACAAGGCAACCGACTTACAAGGTTAAAAATGGCTCGACAAAATCAAGAGTTTGTTTCTGAAAATGGTTTTTGGAATCAAAAGTCACCAATGACAACAACAATGTTCACACTAAAATCATACAAACATATGGGGTTAGTCGGCTAAAAAAAACGAGACATGCAAAAAAAACGGCACGAAGTGCCATCAAGGAGTTCGCACGGCGAACTCCTTGAGAAACATTTTTTGGAGGTAAAATATAAAAAAAAAAGTGAGAAAACAGTGGTGTAACATGGGTGGCCGTGTTGTGTGACACGACCCATGTCATAAGGTATCTGCAAAATGATTTTTGAGGCTTGACAGAGGTGTGACACGGGTGGCCGTGTTGTGTGACACGGCCCGTGTCATAAGTCCTGGGCATTTTGTAGGTTGAAACCTTAAACAGAGGTGCAACACGGCCGACCGTGTTGTGTAACACGACCCGTGTTGTGAGGCCTGGGATTTTTTGTAGGTTGAAACCTCAAACAGAGGTGCAACACGGCCGGCCGTGTTGTGTAACACGACCCGTGTTGTGAGGCCTGGGGTTTTTTTAGGTTGAAACCTCAAACAAAGGTGCAACACGGCCGACCGTGTTGTGAGGCATTGGTTTTTTGTGCTATGAAAAAGCTATCATATGTGTGACACGGGTGGCCGTGTCGCGTGACACGGCCTGTGTCAGGCTACCAGAGTGAAAAAACCTAATTTTTTCTTTGGTTCTCTTTCATTTTTGTGGTTCTTAAAAAAGGTTTCTTGGTCCCTTTGGATCCTTATATAATATACAGTACAACAACACACAAGAGAGTAAATGAAATGAATATAAAAGCAAAAAAAGTAAAGAGAGAAAGGTTTGAAGGGATGGATACCCAAGAGTTTTCTATCCTTCTTGCAAGTCTTTCCTGGTTTTGGTTGAATGTCCTTCACTCTTCACTCTATGTTCTGAAGGTTCTTCTTTTCAAGGATGCTCTTGTGTTTCTATGTGACTCTTTTTTTTTCTGGTTTTTCTTCCTTTCTATTTTTCTGGTTTTTTTGCAATGTGTGTAGAATGTGTAATGTGTAAAGAGTGAATGACCCCTTTGTTTACAAACCCTTCCCTTCTTATCTCTCCCCTCTAGGGTTTCCCCTTCTCCCCAAACATCAGATTTTTTCATGGGGTAATGTCTCTTACCACCTTTTCTCATGTCACTCTCTTTCTTTCCATTTCCATGTATATGACTATGCTGCATTTTTCTGCACTACTTTCTCATGCTGTCTTTTTCTACAGCCCTCTACATTGCTGTCTTTTTTTCTGCTGCACTTTGTATCTTGCACCCCTTTTGTTAGCTTGTGTCTTGACAGCTCCTGTGGTCAATGCTACTACCCTTTTGACAGTATTTTGAAAAATCTAATATTTAGTATGTAAGTGCATCATTGTGGGTTCATTTCCTTGGTCTTGTGACATGTATATTTTGTGACATGAGGCAACTTGTTACTTCTTGCATGGGGCTGTTTTGGATTACCTTCATATTTCCCATGATTAAGCATGCATAATCTTGATCTTGAAACATTCCAATGTTGATTTAGCTCTTAAATATTTTCTTTGGATGTTTGCAAGCATAATGTTGGACATGTAAACTTGTTGGGGAATGAAAGGTACCGTAGCATGAAATTAATTAGAGACTTGAATGAATATTAGAAATAGATCAATTTCTAAACATTACTTAAAGTTGTAAATTTTGTAACAAATGGCATTCTTGCAATGTCATGAAATTTCTTTTTGTAATATTCTTGCCTCCAATCTTGAATTCATGATGGGTTTCCCTAACACCATTAAACTTTAAATGGATGAAGTCTTGAATTATGGACTTGTGATCTTGACTCATGCTTTGCAAATTTGAACTACACTTGATCCAGAATTTGAAACAAAGTTGGATGAAGCAATCTTGAATTTGGCCTTGCATTTCATGTTCATTAGGAATATATCTTGAATATCCTAATATTTTTCAAGTGACTTCCTCTTGAAATAATCCACATGAATAGACTTTCCAACTTAGATTAAACCTTAGGTGATGAACCCTTTTCTTCCATGTAGTCCAAGATAGACGTGTTATCTCATTTAAAAAATGGAAAATAACAAACCGATCCAATCCGTACCTTGTGAACCCACATGCTCGATATGCAATAGAACGATGTATGATATGGTGAATGTAGGGTATAAAGGCTAAAGGTGAAAATGAGGGTGTTACAAGGATCGAACCCAGTCTTGATTAGGATCAAACCCAGTCCTCATCAAGATCTAATTATGTGTTGATCAAGATCAAACCCAATCTTGATCCAATTCAAATATAGTCATGATATGATTCAAGAATGTCTTGATCTGATTCTCAAAAGTAGAATGGAGTTCCCCTGATTTGGAATCAATTCCAAGCCTTTGTGATTCGATTCAAACCAATTTTGATCAGGATCAAATTAGTCTCAATTAGGATCAAACTAGTCTTGAGAAGGATCAAACCTTATCATAATCAGGATCAAAGTTAGTATTGAATGGATTCATAGAATGTTCTGAATCGAATCACACATTTCAAAGCCCAGAAAAATTAGTATTTCAGCATTAAAATATCGTGCTTGATCATATTCTAACACACCTAATATCAAGAACTCAATCGATCATATTCATAACTTTACACATTATAGATAATAACGACAAACTCACAATGGTCCAACACATAAGCCCTACAACTAACAATCATTAAACTCAAATGAACCACTACTACATGTGCAATCTAATTTGGGTTTCTAGATCATAATCATAACTTAAGGGAGAGGAAACCCACCTTAGAAATGAAGATAATGATGATGATATTCTTCCTCTCCTAGCCATGTGTAATCCTACTTCGAGCTCTAATTAATATCCATTAATTCTTGAAAACAAGATCAAGCTTCCCCCTTTGATGGTTAATGAACATAGCCTCTTCAATATGATTTCCTTCTTTCTAAATTCCTAGCTTGCTTTCCAACTTTTACCGTAACTAGAACCAATAATGGAACTTATATCCCTTAACTCTAGGTGAATATTTCGATGTTGAACAATATTTATTCATGAATCCCTATGTTCATCTTTCCTTTAATGTGATATTTCGGTCCATTCACTAATAAAGAAGTTGTCTCTTACGCCTACTTAGTAATCAATAGGGGCTTAATACATTGTTTCCTTAAGCCTTCTCTACTTGAAGTAAATCTCTACATTCTCGAGTGAAACTTCTTGGGTGGTTACCCTATTAGTTGCTTTCCATGTTGCTTTGTTATCTAGTGTAGAGTGATATGATATCTTATTAGAACTACTCCAATACTCGCAATTGATTACTTCTCGCGTCTCCTAACATATTTTATATTGGCCAGGGTGTATCTAGAGCCATTAACATGACATCTCCAAGGTTATTCTTCACATTCTATCTCAACTTCAAATAAATCTTACTCCATTTGCTTTGTCTATACATCAAACATAGGTCAATCATGCTTGATTAATAAATTCTTCATTTTCCTAATTAAATCTCATCAATCAAGTACAAATTTTCTTCTAGCCTGGTGCATCATACATAAGTTTTGATCTTTTAAGTATGATAGTCCTGACTTGCACCTCTCTAGGGAATTGGTCCTAGGTCACTTATCCCAATAGTGTTTGTTTGACTATCAAGAATAAGGAACATTTTTTGACGTGAACTTTACGAGTTAATCCTCATATTTTTCTGTCAACCATGCAGTTCCATATTTGTATAGTCTCAAAGTTCATTTTGTCTCGCAATAGATTTTGTCAACACATGCACCCTCATCAACTATAAGCCAATTTTGGGGCTACCGAGTTTCCATGCTCATACTTCGCCGGTTATTTACCCATTCTAATATACTTGACATCATAAATTTCAAGTGGCAGGTCGACACTTATTAACATATTTCATAACTAATCTATATAAAAAATCCTCGATTTATTTAAGAAAAGTAAGAAAACATTTGTTTAGAATTTTCTTGCATGCATTAACAAAAAAACAGATAAAAAGAACTGAAAAACCATGATTTAGCATGCAGAAACCAAGAAAAAGGAAAGAATTTAAGAAATGAGGCTCGCTAGGCCCAAACGTGGAAGACATGCAAGCATTTCTTGCTAATGAAGAAAATAAAGCTAGGCAGAGAGAGTTTTTGTGCAGCCAACTAAAATTCATATTTTGTGCAAAGAGAGTTTTTGTTAGACGATGACACTGATCTAGAAGTGTGTGTGTGTGTGTGTGGGGGGGGGGGGGGGGGTTGAATAGATCATTAATTTTTTAAAGTTTGCGCGCTTACTAAATTGTGCGAAAGCGACCTTGGATTAAAAATCGTTTAAACGAACTGTTATTGGTAAGATCAAATATTCGAAATCGAATGGAATAAAATTGATGAGATCACTATGCCAAAAAAGACCTTTAGCAGCGCTTTTTTTGGCCTTTAGCAGCGCTTAAAAGCGCTGCCAAAAGTGGCGCTGCTAAAGGTAAAGGCAGCGCTTTTTCTATGGAAAAAGCGCTGCTAAAGGCTCCCTTCAGCAACGCTTTTTTAAGCGCTGCCTATTCCCCCAACCCTCCCCCCTTTACCAGCGCTTTTACAAAGCGCTGTCTTAGACCCCCCCCCCCCTTTACCAGCGCTTTTATAAAGCACTTTCTTAGCCCCCCTTTTAGCAGTGCTTTTATAAAGCGTTGTCTTAGACCCCCCTCCCAACCTATAGCAGCGCTTTTATAGCGTTCTCTTTGTAACCTTTAGCAGCGTTTTTTTGTAAAAGTGTTGTCTAATCTCCCAGATTTTAAAATTTTTTTTATAAATAATCACACAGTTTTATATATTTTTCGACAACCTGCTTATATTGCATTCCCTACTTATAATTCAGACCTTTATTTCAACACTTTGACCTTATATATACAATTCAAAACTTTGGCCTTTAAGTATACATTGTAATTCATCACTTTGCCCATAATCATTTTAATACACATAAACCTGCTTAAATATATTACAACACAATCCGATCCTCAAAATTACAACATCACAAATACAGTCAATTTACATATAATTACAATTCTTCCAATCCTCCTTTATTTCTTACAATTCTTCCAATCCATTAACTTTATACAATTCTCAACTCAAGAATAAATTGACACCATTCCTCCTTTATTTCTTCCAATCCTGCTTTCGAGTAAGTACCGCACTTGAAATCATCAAAGTACTACATAATATAACAGAACATGCACAATTTAGTTTTAAAACTAATTACTTAGATGAAACATCAGTTAATTATCAAAATGAATCATATAATTTACGAATTGATTCATACCATGATTGGAATCTCTATTTGACCAGAATGAATAATTTCCTTCATAAATCGCAATACAAAATATCCGCAATCAATCTCATTGCGCTGACGAGGACACTGTAAATGGAAAAAACAAACGAACATTTATCAGGATATATAGTTTACATAGTTTTATCAAGTAGGACCACTATAACAGTCAAATATGGGAAAATATACCTGCACTCTGATCCAGCTAATGTTGTTAGCCTTGCTTTTTGGCACTGTTGCTTGTCTTTGTGCTCTGAATATTTGTATAGCTCTAACATAATATAAACGCATATTTAGAACAATGTCACATAATAAATAAAGATATATAATTATTCAGAACAATATATCTCATCACTTACGTATCAATCATATTCTTCATATCAGGATATTTTGTTTGATCGCCATCCAATGAATCCAGATAATACACGATTTCTTTCATCAGATTAATCGTGACCAACAACCAGTGTCCACTATAAAATAAGACAACAGTTTAGACGAAAATGTTATATAGAATGGCAAAAATCGAATAATTATAATAAATGAATTTAGAATGAAGTCATACCCATGCCCAGTATTATATGGCAACAAGAACAACTTCTCTGCAATCGCGGCCATAAATCTTTGGACTATGTAATCTTTGACTACATCTGGTGTGTGATCTATTGCCCGTGAGTTGATACAGGTAGCAGATAAGAATGTGAATATGGAAGTCAAATCATGCGGAACCAACAACTTGTCATACAAGAGCCTAAAAGAAAAACATAATCAACATTAGAATATTCATTTAAATGAGCAAATTTTAAAATGTTCAATTATTTAATTAAAATGGATCGGAGTACCTGATGTAGGAATGCATAACATCGACACCCAATTCAGAATGTTGGAAAACCTGGTCCAAATCCTCCTTAGAAATGGTTTCGGAATATTCAAAACCAAAAATACCTTCCTCCATAGGTATTTGATGGATGCCACCCTCATTCACATATGTTGTTCCTACATATGTTTCAAGGCACAACCTAAATTGAGGAACATATGCTTTTTTTGGCTCGACCTTTTTTTTGTTGGGCACCTTGGAAGATTTAGGCATCTTACCCTTGCTGACTTGTTGCAACTGTTGATCATGAACATAAAAGTCACACAAGTTCAGTAATTAATGTATAATAAGATAATCATGTAATTGTAGTAGTACCTGTTTCTTTGATGCAGCTGAATCGGTTTCCCGCATAATGATTCCCTTATCTTTTGATTTGGATTTTGTAGGAGTCTAAGATCATCATGTAAATAAGAAAATGTAAATGTAAGAACAACTTTCATTTATGGGTCGTAAAACATTTGAATATTACAAGGTTCATAATGGTGTTCAACATACCTCATCATCCATGAAAATGAGATTTGTCGGCCATGCAACATACGCTCCTATTGCGTCTCCCACCACTGTTGCGTCTGAAACATCATCTGGTAAAGGCAACAACGCACCCCCTCTAACGCAATATCAACTGATACTTTCAAATATCCAGTAGGGAGCGGTTTATGGTGAAGTAAGTCTCCCACAGTGTTATGCACCTTTCCCTTGCCAACCATGCGATAAGTCGGTGACGATAAATATAGCCGACAAGGTGAAATGTCCTAAACAAATAATGATGCCGATTAATGTGTTAATTAAGAAAATTGTGCTAAATTAATTTCAATGTAATATATACAATTACCTCTGGAAGCTTCTGCGGACAATTGATACTATCTTTGTCACTAGTATCTTTACCCTGATATGGATCGCGTCTTTCCGACATGTACCTTTCTTTGTCCTTCTGTAATTCCCGAATCTGGGCTTTCAATTCCTCCAACGTATCCATCACTTCTTTATTGCTAGGATTTTTTTCTTTGGCTTCTTATACAGTTGTGATGGAGTGACGCCAAATCCCTTACCCCTCACACGCCCAGAATACTCAGGGATATTTAACACCCGACTCAGTATACTCCTGCAATCATCGTCCTCAGCTGGAGTTATACTCTGGGATAGAGTCTCCTGAAATATAGATATAAGCATATATAAATATATTATAAAATTTTGATCAATTACTGACAAAACTAATGTTGTACTTACACATTGTTCAAACACTTGTTGAACTTCTTCCTGAACGACTCCATCTCTTCCCACACGGGCAGCCTTCCACACAACATGGTTCGGAAGAGATGTCGCATCACTTTTCTCCTCTTCTATCTACGCATTAAGACGGGTAATAAAGGATTCATATCGTATTATATATACTTACTAATTTTGGTAACTATATCATATTAAAGCATTTATATATACTTACTATTTTTTGTTCTAAGCGTGCATATCCCTAATGCCCTTTTTTGTATGGATACGCGTGTTTTGATTCCCGTTGCCGATTAACGCCACTCACAACCTGAAAAAACAAGTTTAAGTCATATCAGAACTCTTGTGGAAGAAGTATATATACTATACATTATTCATGATAAGTTGTACTTACTAAAAATTCTTTGGTTCTTCGCTTCGCAACAAATGTCTCCCATTCTTCTTCCGAAATCAGATCAGCGTACTTCTTTGGACGCTCCGAGTCGACAAAGTTTCCATCAGAATCTTTGAGAAACTTGTTCGTTAAAAACGCTATGAATCCCCTCAGTCGTTTACCGGCCAATTGAAGACAATATTTTCTTCTGCAATCATCAATATTAAAAGATCTCTACAAACAAATACACATACATATAACATATTAGTATAATTAATTTAAAGATGTAACCGTCAACATAATTAAAAATAATCAAGTATCATACCTGTATCTCGCTCCAAATTTTGTCTTTAGCCGATTGTAGCGAGTGAATTCTCCAATTATCGCAAGTAATCGGAATTTGCGAACGTACAAGTGCTCCAACGTACAACTAATTGATCTCTTTCATTCCAATGCACATCATACTTAACACTTTATCTCTCGCACAAATGATTTTTTTCATAATCGTTATTCCTCTTTTGATATCGCGTTCCATGTCTTTTGTTGTTTCGTTTCCATCATGTGATGTTTCCTCATTGGTGGCCATAATACCTGTAATTCAGAAAAACGAAAGTATCAAATGAATGACATGCAAATATGTAAATAAGAAATATATACATAAGAAATGTATAAATAAGAAAAACACATACATAATTTTATTGAATGACATAATATGTAATTGTATTGCATGATAGAAATATGTAATTTTATTCATTGAGACAATATGAAATTTTACAAGTACCTTTGACACTAAGATCTCTTTCTTTTCTTAGTTGGAATGTGGTTTACTTGTCTCTTAACAACACAGATGGATGGATTGGTCCAAATTCCCTCGTTATGATCATTTCTAATATATGATTCTTCCGCTCTAATATTCTCATCTGGATCATCTATAATATAAGATTCCTTCTCAACATCAACATCCCCCTTGTCTCCAATGTTATCATCGATAAATTTGTTGGAAAAAAGAACTATAGACCATTTCGTACTTGTCGGATCAGTGACATAGAATACTTTTTTAGCTTGCGTCGCTAGAATAAAAGGCTCATCTTTGTACCCCACCTTATTAAGATCCACTTGCAAAAATCCTGACGTATCCATTCGTATGCCACTATTATTTTCAACCCACTTGCATCCAAAGATAGGAATCTGAAACGTTTCATAATCAAACACCCAAATGCGCTCGATAACACCAAAATACGACAAATTCGCATATTTGGGGTTTAAGTCCTTCACACTTGAAATGTGCATTGCTTCGGCAAGCACGGTGACACCACTATTTTGCATTGTACTCTTATCATCTTGTTCTTTGGTATAAAATGTGTATCCATTAATTGCGTATGCGCTATAAGAAAACACATGCAAACTTCGACCATATGTTAAACATCTCAACCTTTCTGTTATTGAAGCGGGATCAGAATAAAACTTTGAAAAAAATATGATCCTTGAACCATGTTATAAAACTTCGATTGTGCTCACGTACTATCCAATTTTCATTTCGATTCAGATTTAAACCTCGGAGAACGTCCTTGTGCATTTCAACATATGGCTCAACCTCAATGTCATTATGTAGAACATACAAATGCAATTGCTCCCGTTCATCCCTTGAAACTGTCACAACTTTATTTCCAATTAACTGTTTACCTACTATTTTTTCAACAACATTAGATTTTGGGAGGCTAATTGATTGAACGTTGGACAAATATTCAGTACAAAACTCAATAGCTTCTTCAACAATGTATCATTCAACAATACATCCCTCTGGTCGGCTTCGGTTTTTCACATACCCTTTCAATATTTTCATATAACATTCAATAGGGTACATGCATCTCATATAAGCTGGTCCACACAATTGTGTCTCTTTCACAAGATGGACAGCTAGATGTACCATTATGTCAAAAAATGATGGAGAAAAATACATTTCAAGCTGACACAAAGTAATAACTATTTCTTTTTACAATGATAGTAAGATCGCAGGATCGATCACCTTACTACAAATTGACCTGAAGAAAAAACACAATTTAGTTATTGCGCCTCTCACTTTTTCTGGAAAAATAGAACGTATACCTATTGGTAGAAAGTGTTCCATTATAACATGGCAATCATGTGTCTTTAAACTCTTTAACTTGAGGTCTTTCATAGAAACAAGTCTTCCAATATCTGAAGAGTATCCTTTTGGAACTTTAACTTCACTCAGAAACTTACACAATATCTTTTTCTCCTTTCTAGATAAAGTATAAGCAGCAGGTGGTAGATATGTGCAATTTCCTTTCTTCAAGGGTCCTAATTCATTTCTTATTCCCATTGCTACCAAGTCCTTTCTTGCTTTAAGGCCATCCTTAGACTTTCCTTGTATATTGAGTAGCGTACCAATAACACTTTCAAATACATTTTTTTCAATATGCATAATATCAAGAAAATGTCTTACATACAACAACTTCCAATACGGCAACTCAAACAAAATTGACCTCTTCTTCCACCCACATGTGGCAATAGTATGTGCAAAAGACTTGTCAAACTAAGTACTCACATCTTTCACCTTTTCAAAAATTTGTTCGCCGGTCAATGTAGATGGAGCTCTACGTTGTTCTAAATTTCCATTGAATGCTTTTCTCCACCCACGGTAGTGATGACTAGAATTTAAGAATCTATGATGACCAAGAAAGACATTCTTCTGACCAAATTCCAACCGCGTCCAATCTGTGTTTTCTTCACAAATAGGACACGCACATTGACCTTTAATGCTATACCCCGATAGATTTCCGTATGCTGGAAAATTATTAATTGTGCCAAACAACATCGCCCTCAAATTGAAACTTTCTTTCCTATATCCATCATAAACCTCCACACCATTCTCCCACAAACTCTTTAAGTCTTCGATTAAATGTGTCAAGTATACGTCTATGTCATTCCCTGATTGTTTAGGGCCAGAAATTAACATAGATAACATCATGTAGTTACGCTTCATACATAGCCATGGAGGTAGGTTATATATCATAATAATTACAGGCCAGGTGGAATGTGAGATACTTTGCAGACCATGCAGATTCATTCCATCAGTCGATAATGTCAAGCGAAGGTTTCTAGCTTCTTCTCCAAAATCAGGATACTCATTATCAATTTTCATCCACTGTGGTGAATCTGCCGGGATGTCGATACTTCCCATCTATAATTCTATCATCTGCATGCCAAGTTAGGTGTTTTGCATCTGTTTCACTATGAAACATGCATCTAAATCTCGGAATTATAGGAAAATACCATAAAATGTTTATTGGTGACAACTTTTTCTTATACCGAGATACACCGCATTTAAGACACTCGTTTAATGATGCATATTCATTTCGAAACAAAATGCAATCATTTGGACAAACATGTATCTTATCATAGCATATGCCAATAGAGCATAACATTTTTTAGCTTCATAGGTTCGAATGGGAACAACATTATCCTCTGGAAGCATCTCTTGAAGTAGGGCTAACAACTCTGTGAAACTTTTATCCGACCATCCATTATCCGCCTTTAAGTTGTACAACTTTAATACCGCAGACAATATTGTGAAAGTAGTGCAACCTTTATACAACGGTTTCTCTGCATCGCTTACCAACCTCTCAAACATCTTGGGACAATTTTGAAGATCTTCTTCAAGTGCTTCTGCAATCTCTTCGACTCGATTACAATCATATGTATCTCTGCCATTGTCCTTTGAAGCATAGATCGTATTATCCCCGGGTTCGACATTCTCGTTACTTATCTCACCATGTAATGTCCAACATGTATAACTTCGATCAATTCCATGTCTCATTAAATGAGATTCCAACTGAACGGCGTCAATTCGACGCCCATAACAACAACCTAAGCAAGGACATGTGATCCTACTGGGGTCTTTGGCGTGTTCAACAACAAATTTAACGAATTTCGATACCCCATTCTCGTACTCTTTAGACAATCGATTGGAAGACATCCATTTTTTATCCATACTAATTGAGTAGTCTAAACTAAATTAAGAAAGTTAAACAAATACAAAGAATACCTGTAAAGAAATCAATAACTTCTAAGAAAGCTACACAGTAGGATGCTTGAAAACGATCACAACCTTGCTCTTCACAGGTAACCCCTATAACAGACAAAATTAATAACATCATCAATATTAAATAATTCTTGGAACATCAATTATTGATAAAACTTGCAATAAAATTAATTAATTTACAATTTATATGGCTAAAGAGGTCATGACTGAATATTACTTGGATACTAACTTTTTATTATTAAATTTAAAATTATGATAACCCCAAATATTTTAGTAAATTTAAAATTATGGTTGAGTTTATATTTATCTAAAATTTTATAGATTTCAAGGTTACAAATGACAATATTATATAATAACCTCAAACATTTACAAATTTCACCCTCATTTACAATTGTAAACCGTAAATCAAAAACATATTTTTGACTACATCACTTCACAAATAGTTGTCTATTTTCGAATTCAAAAAACAAATTTCATTTACGTATTTTCTTATCATTTTAAGACTCCACTCACCAGTACAAAGAAACAAAGGCATCATAAGAATATGCACTATGCCAAAATATGAATCAAACGCCCCAAATAAAATCATCATGAACAAAAATACAACAAAATAATAATATAGATAACGTAGTGCAAAAACAAAGCATAAAACAACAAACATGTGTTTGGTCTATTAATAAAAAGAACAAACAAAAACGTTTTAAAAAACATGGCCACATTCTAAAGAAACTTCTCAAAGCAATTGTTAAAAATACATAAGAACACATTATATTCAAAAGAGTAAATTCAATGTGGCATTTCAACAAACACCTTGTATACAAAACTCATTGTGGCATTTCAACAAACACCTTGTATACTGCTAGATATAATGAAAGTTAACATAAGTAAATTCATTGTGACATTTCAACAAACACCTTGTATACAAAACTCAAGCCAATATCAAAAGAGTAATTCTCATCAACGGTATCAACAAAAATAAGTCAATAACTCAGAAAAGAAGTAACACTAACATCATATAATCCAGAAAAATGAAATACTAAGACAATAATCCAGAAAAATACAAAATGAAAAACTTCAAATACCGTAACAATGGCGGAAATGCGCTACAGAGGATGCTGTCGAAAACGGATGGTCAAATGGAGAAGAAATGCAACACAGGCTGAACGGAGGAGGGCGACGGAGGCGCGGCAGTCGGACGGAGGTGGTGAATAGGGTTCTGGTTCGCTGAGAGGAGAAAGAAAGAATGAAGAATGCGCGAGCTAGCTCTGTCATGTTTCTTTAAAAAATTCTGTTATATTTTAATTTAATTCTAATAACATGTAAGGCAGCGCTTTTTAAAACCTACATCAGCGCTTGTAAAAACGCTTTCTTTGAAAAACCATATAGCAGCGCTTTAGAAAGAAAGCGCTTTCTTTGCCACACCCTACAACAGCGCTTTAGAAAAGTGCTTTCATAAGACCACCCTACAACAGCGCTTTACAAAAGCGCTGTCTTAGCCCATACATTTAGCAGCACTTTATTTAAAGCGCTTTCTTAGTGTACCCCTTTAGCAGCGCTTTTAAAAAAGCGCTGTCTTAGGTATGCTGTTTTTTTTCTTTTTTTTTAATTACTCTTTAGCAGCGCTTTTCCTAAAAGCGCTATCTTTGTATGCGCTGCTAAAAGTCAATTCTGGCATAGTGGATGAACGAATCAATAATTTTCACAATCAATTATTCCAATGAAAACCACTTAATTTGAACCAATTTCCAATGATTAATAGTCAATAAAATTGAATTGACAATATGTCGGACAGTTGGTGTGTTATAAATTTATCGAACACTTGGTGTGCAAAACACTCCAAGACAATTTCCTTTGATTTGTAGTGCAAAAATTTTCACAACTTACAATCAAAGTGATTGCAATGATTTTTCATAATAATTTTTAACACTACAAATCAATCGAAATATTTTCAACAGTTGATCACACACAAACTTCAACAATGTAAAGTAAAGTGTGTGTGTGAGAGAGAGAGAGAGAGAATAACACCCGATTTGTTTAGGCAGTTCTCCCTTTGTCCTCGCTTCAGGTACATCTGCCCCTAATTCTAAAACTATAATTGAGATATGTATAATATATGTTACAAAATTCAATTAGAAGAAAAGATATAGCTACCACATAATCAAACATAATTGTTGATGTTGATTCTATCCACTTCTCTCCCCTTGATTCCAGCTGAATCAAGTGCATCAAACACTTCGAACAAACCTTCGGTTACCGCTACTTACTTGACAAAACCTTATATTCTTCAAGTCTTTCACTTGGCTGATTTCGATCGCAAGCTATTTTACCCCAAATCTTTCAACACAATCCTCTGGTTACCGTTACTTGCTTGACCAAACCCACCGTTCTTGAAGCCTTTCACTCAGCTGGATCTGTGATGCAAAGATTTGTGCAAAAACCTCTAAATCCCTCAAGATCTTGGAGGACAAAACCTAATGGTTTTATTCAAGAAAATCCCATTGAATCTCAACCCAAACTAGATTAATAATTTGCAAGTTTGGACGTTATCACCTCGACAAAGCACAACTCAACAAAGATGATTATGTGTGATTGTTGAAGAATACAAGTGTGAGAATGAAAATGATAAGCAAATCAATGTATCTTTCAATTTTCTTGTTCGTTTGTAAATGATGAATATGAGAATATATATGAGTACGAAAGAATAACAGAAAAAACTGACTTTGGAAACACAAAGATTTAGAAAAATGAGTTAAAACACGCGAGAGGTCGACCTACACCCACTGTCTGTCGATCTGAACAGGTCAGAAAGCAAATGTGCGCACAAAATAAAATTGTGTGTCGACCTGCAGACAGACCACGCGTCAACGCATGAAGACTCGAGAGTGACAAGATTATTTCAATCAGTATGCGTCGACCTACACATTAGTTGTGTGTCGATGCAAGCAAACCAGAATGTCACAAACACCATTTTTATTATTTGTGAGTCGACCTATGCTCTGTATGTGTCGTCCTAAAGCATCAAAATAACTTAAAACACATTTTACACATAAAGCATGATCCTATATGCCTAGATTCATGTATGTGGATCTTTTATGCACTTTTGAAAACGATGAATACAATGCCTATACAAGGAGATATCATCCAAAGTACACAAGTACAAAATTTCCTATTTTTGACATCATTAAAACAAAGTAAGAAATGAACCTTGCCCTCACAGTTTTGTTGATTGAGATAGTATAGAATTGGAGTAGTTTCAACTTGGTGTACAATAGGAGAATAAGATAGTGATCCGAAGGGAAAAACATTGCTTAAGTGATAACACAAATAACACTTCCAAAATAAATTTTGCAAGATTACCGACAGTTATCTAACAATAAGTAAGAGTAGCTAAAATCTATTTGCTAGTGCTTAGATGTAGTCATTATATTCATGTACTAAATAGGTCATGGGAATCTATGTAATTCTACTTGTGCTTTATTATTGGTGACTCTTTAATCTAATTTTTTTTAGCTTTGCTACCTAAACCATGTTTTCATGGTGTGACCTGAAATCTAAAGGTGCTTGTCATTACTAGATCCAAGATAATTAACTATTAGATACTAGCGCCTCGAGATAGAGTTAGGTTCAGTATCCCTATGTATTCTAGTTTGGACAAGTGTGGAGTCTTGCTGCTTTATAATTGTTGGAACTTAATGCTCCATGTTGGATAATACAGTGATCTCACAGAATTGAGACCAAAGGGGGATACGAATGAGAAAACTTGGTGGTAAAGTTAAGAGATGAGTATATGAGAAAATTACTGACCTATGAATGTGCATGATAAAAATGTAATGATGAAATCTACCTATAGCAAGCATTCTTATTATTACCACCAAAATCTCCATTTTACTTTTTCTGATTTATTTTTATGTCATATAATTTAACAAATCACAATTAATACACAACCCTTTCTCTACTTAAAATTTAAAAAATGTTGAACAGTTTTTGAAACATCCAATCTCTGTGAATACGATAGTTGTAAAACCTTCTTTTGCGGCGAACAGATTAAAATGGTGCAGTTGTCGGGGACTGATCCTACTTTTTAAAGATATAGCATAATTATAATTATTTTAGGTATTGTTTATATTTGCATATATCTGTTAATAGTTGTATATTTTATTTATAAACACTAGTTCAATAACATTTAGAGTTTGTTATATTTTTATTAGTTTATACAAGGTAAGGTTCCTGCAAAACAATTGTTATTCGGTCCTGAAATTGAAAGAATAACAAGCAGAAATTTCAGTAAAAATATGAAAATTGAGCAGAGATCTGGAAGGCTAGATCTAGATGAATCATATGTCTTAAAACAAACAGCCATGTTTGAAATTGACAACAACACCAACAACAATGGTGGTAGGCCGTATTAACCATAGTCCAAGACAACTAGCTCATCTCGTTAGAATGCAAAAGAATTTTTGACAAAGTGAAATGAAAATGCGATTATTACAATTTTTGTATGCTAACCCTTTTGCAGGTATAGATCATGAAGATCCGTACACACACCTCACAAAATTTCTGGTATGCTAGGAGCTCCAGAAAATGAGGAAGAGGTTTTCATGTGATTATTTCCACGCACTCTAATTGGAAATCTAACTGAGTGGTATCTATACCAACCGACTTCGACGATGAAAAACTGAAACTTGTTAGATGAAAAATTCTTGAACAATTTCATGGAAGCTAAGACAACCATCATGGTGTTCTCCCAAGGCATAACAAAAAATCTCTATGAGGCATGGGAAATATACAAGTCCATGCTGAGACAATGTTAAAATAACAATTTTGACGACCTCATGCAAATACAACTCTTCAGGAATGGACTTCAATAACATCCAAAGTTGCTCTTACATACTACTACTGGGGGTATATTATGTCCAAAAGTGTGGATGATGCAACAACAATCATTGGGAAAATGATGCTCAATGATGATCAAGGAAAACACGATAAAAACCACTCTCAAATGAAGAATAATATCATAGAACTGAGTACCAATGATGTCCTTCTTTCCCAAAACAAAATATTGCATGAAGTGCCTCAATAAATGCATGTTGCATTTTGTGAACTCTACATCGGAGACCATCAAATCGGATTTTTCCCGACTGATGGGGAAGTAAATCATGTTTGCATTCAAAGGCCTGAACAATATCACAATAACAACTTCCCACAAAACAAAAAATTTATTAAAGAATGGAGATTCGAGGGTGGTCCATCCAATAGACAACCATTTTAGCATTAGTCAAAAACACCTCCACAAAAATATAGAATAACAAATTTGGAAGATACAATCAATCAATTCATGTTGTTGTCTATGGCCAGTTACAAATATACTAAAGCCTCGATTAAAAATCTTAAAATACAGGTGGGACAATTCGCTTAGCAATTTTGAGATCTCTCAAGTAACACATTAAGTGCAAACACAAAGAACTTTCCAATTGAGCAATGTAGTTTTGTTTTTTGGAATAATTAAACTTTTGGAAAAGCCAAGAAATGACTAGAAGAAGGAGCAGAAGAACCAGAGAAAGAAGGATTGTAGGACGAAGCCTGCAGCGAAAATCAGAAGGACCTTCCCCAAAAAAGAGGATGACTCAGAAGTAGATGTATTACCAATTTCTATAGGTAATATAAAAATTGGAAATATGCTTATTGACTTAGGTGAAAGTATGAATATTATACCACTTTCAGTGTTAGAAATAATTGAGTATCTGAAAATAGAGCTAGCTACATCAACACTGTAGATGGTGGAAAAAACATGCAGGACACCAGTGGGAACATTCAAAGATGTGCTGATACAAATTTACAAGCTCTCATTTCCTATAGACTTTGTAATTCTGGATGTCATAACAGACCCCAAAATACCTCTCATCTTAGGAAGACCTTTCATGAACACTGTGAGGATGCTCATGAAAATTGAAAAAAGGTCAAGTAAATGTCAGAATCAAAGACCGTGAGGTAAGTTATAAGGTATTTGGTGTCACGTCACACTAATCAATGTTAAGCTACTGACATTAAACAAGCGCTTATTGGAAGGTAACCCAACCATATTTGACCGTTTTCTCATTTAATAAATAGTTAGTTAGTAATTTAAATTAAAATACTTTGATAAAAAAAACAAAATTCCAAACAAAATGTGGACACTCTAAGCGCACAATGGATAGATGATTCCTCGCTTAGTACGCCCAAGGGAAGCCCAAAAGTAAGAACAATAGATCTTAACTAGTGCAACCTAACTTTCCTAGCAAGAGACCTATTACAACACATTGAAAAACAAAATCAGATTTTTTTTAACCTTCCGCACTCATTTTTTTCTCACTCATTTCACTTCCCCCTCTTGAAAAAAACCCTAACACACATTAGAAAAGTTCATTCAAAGGCAAAAACATCCCCAATTTGATTTTTAGTCTGATACAGAGATTGCTCAAGTATGTCACTCTAATCTATCTCTATTAAAATTTCATTCAATATGAACTTCACTATGAATAAGATAGAACTTCTCTGATTTAAGTTAGAATTGGATACTTTTTGAATGAACACTAAGGGTATTTTCGTGTATAGGGAAACATAACTATTGTTTCAAATAGACATTGCATGTATACTAAATTAGCTTACCTAGATGTTTCTATGATGAAATTTATTCATGAAGCTACTAAATGTAGGAACTTATTCCATATATGTTGTTTATTGATTGTTTCAAATTGCTTATGAAAGATCAACTATTGGATGAAAAAGATAAAGCTTGGTTATTGGTTCATCTTCTAGACCATATGACGAACATAGGTTTAAAGCTTCACACATGGGAAATTTTACACTAAATTGAAGGTAGAAACACCATCTAGGAAAAGACCGATTATTTGGAAGATCCTAAAGAATATTCTGATGTGATGCAAGAAATTAATACACAGGGTTTGGGTGTTATGTCTCCTCCTAATGAATTTGTTAATCTGGAAATAGTAAAGGAGTTATACACCAACGCCAAACCTACTAATAAAGAACCACTAGCAATAGTTTTTGAGTAGGAGGTAGAGAAGTCATATATGACAGGGATGCCATCCATGCTTACATCAAGAAAAACTACGTGGAACAATCAGAAAATTTTAGTCCATTTTCTGTAAATTTGGCAAAAGGAAATTAGAAATATGATGAAATAGCCTCTAAAATTATTGAAATGAAGACATGCCAACTGGGACAAAACTAACTTCCTGTTCATTTTATAAGATTTCACTTGAATATCCAACCAAAAATTTGGATGATCTTTTTCTCCAACAATGTTATACTAGTGAGCCACACCTCCTATACTACCCTAAAGAGTTCACATTTGATTTTTTACATAATGAAAGGGAAACAAGTGGACATCTTACAAGTTATCTTCAACAAAATCTAAGAGATCATGGATCCTACGGACAAGCATGCCCTTGGATTCCTTGGCTTGATTATAGAAATGTGTAGGCTATTGCAATGAAGCTATTCTTCCATTGAAGAAGATATAACAAGATGCAAGAAGAGAGAAAGTTCAGCTTCATTGATTTAGCATGTGATAGCACAAGCTTTATATAATTCACTCAAACCAATCAAAAGGAATCTAACTAACTCATAACCACCTAATTAACATCAGCCTTATCAACTATGTGGATCAACTAATCTAATCAATGATTAAAAATAGCTAATCTTAACAGCCCTTCTCAAGCTAAGCATGGTGAATGTTGATCATGCCAAGCTTGGAAATAAACTTGTTGAAAGTTGAAGTTGATAATGCTTTAGTTAGAAAATCAGCGAGTTGTTCATGAATGGAGATTGATAGGAGTCGCAGTAAACCTTGTTGTAGTTTTTCACGGACCAAATGGAAATCGATCTCAAGATGTTTGGTTCGTTCATGAAATACCTGATTGAGCGTAATATGCATTGCACTTTGCCTGTCACGGTAAAGGATAGGAAGTTTAGTACATGTGATGTGCAGTTCCTTCATAAGAGCTATCAACCAAAGCAATTCACATGTGGCAAATGATAGTGCCCGATACTCGGCCTCTGATGATGATTTGGAGATAGTATCTTGTTTCTTTGCGCGCCATGATATGAGGGAGATACCGAGGAAAAAACAATATCCTAAAATGGACTTCCTTGAATCAAGGCACCCCACCCAATCAGAATCCGAGAAGCCAAGAAGTTGTAACTCAACATTCCTGCGAAACAGAATTCCTCTACCAGGGTTATTCTTCAAGTAGCGTATGACTCTACAAGCAGCATGGTAGTGTGCCATTGTTGGATTGTGAATAAACTGGCTAAGTTGCTGAGTGGCATAGGTAATGTTTGGGCGTGTGGTGTTGAGGTACAACAGACGACCTATTAAACGTCTATAAGCTCCAATGTCTTCAAAATCTTTTCCACTGTCAGCATGTAGCTTAACTGATGGATAAGAGGAGTGGGGGCTGGTTTGGATCCAAGCATACTAGATTCCTGCAAGAGATCAAGATAATATTTTTGTTGTGATAGTGAAATCCCTTCCTTTGAGTGAGCAACCTCGAGGCCAAGAAAATACTTAAGTATTCCTAGGTCTTTGATACTAAAAGTTTCATCTAGAAGGAGTTTGATACGATTAAATTCAGACATAGAGGTTCTAGCTAAGATTACATCATCGACATAGACTAAAATAGCTGTAAAGTGTGCATCAGTTTTCAAAGTGAATAGGGAATAACCAGAAGTAGATTGAGTATACCCTTGCTGAAGTAAAAGTGATGTCAGCTTTTCATACCATTTGCGGCTGGCTTGTTTCAGACCATATAAACTCTTTTGAAGTTTTCACACTTGATTGGGCCTGTGGCATGGAACACCTTCAGGTATGGTCATGTACACATCTTCCTGCAATTCCCCATGCAGAAAGGCATTGTTAACATCGAGTTGATGTAAGAACCAATTATTGATGGCTGCAGTCGCAAGAAGAGTTCTGATAGTTGTAAGCTTTGCTACATGTGAAAACGTATCAAAGAAATCAAGCCCTTCAATTTGGTTGTAGCCCTTGGCAACAAGCCAAGCTTTATACCTCTCTATTGTTCCATCTGCTCTATATTTTACTTTGAATACCCATCTGTTACCAATTGGTCTGACATGTGGTGGCAAATTAACTATATTCCAAGTTCTATTCTTGTCTAATGCATCTAATTCAGACTTCATGGCCTTGATCCAACGTTCAGACAAACATGCTTCTTTTTAGTTCTTTGACTCATGTGTAAGAGTGATATTGGATGCAAAAACTTGATGAGATGCAGACAGAAAATGCAACGAAACATAATTTGAATTACGATAGAGAGTTTTGGTTGTACCAGATGATGACTTGCCTGCTGATGCATCAGATGTATTGCACACATAATCTGAGAGATAATGAGATGTGTGTTTGGCTCTAACAGGTCTAGATGGAATGTTGTCATTTTCAATATCAGATGTATCATGCACATATTGGATGTCATGGTTTTTATCAGTATTTTCTAAAGATTCAGGGTTGATGGTTGTGTTAGAATGTTGGTCATGTTCCTCAACAGTAGGTTCAATACTTTGTGATGGAATAGGTATGATATGAACATGTTGTGGTGAGTTAATGGGATCTTTGTAAGGGTGATAGTCCCAATTAATATAATTGGCATTTGAATAAGGAAAGATGTGCTCATGATGTATGACATTTCTAGAAACCAGAATTGTATGACTGTTAATATCATAGAGCACCACACCCTTCATACCATTCTTGTATCCTAAGAAAACACATTTTCGACCTCTTGGCTCAAGTTTTATTCTATGCACATTTAGTGTGGATGCAAAAGCTAGAGATCCAAACACTTTGAGACTATGCATATCAGGATGTGCATTATGCATTATGAAATGAGGAGAAAGATTGTTTAAAACTTGTGTGGGAAGTTTATTTATAATGAATGTTGCATGTAAAATGGCATATGACCAGAATTTCTTTGGAAGTTTTGACTGAAAAAGAAGAGCTCTTCCAACATTTAATAAATGCTGATGTTTCCTCTCCACTATACCATTTTGTTATGGAGATTCAACACAACTAGTTTGATGGATGATTCCCTTAGATGCATAGAATTCAGGGATGCTAAATTCAAGACCATTATCAGTTCTGATAGTTTTGGCATGCATCTTATATTGATTTTCTATGAGGTTAATAAAATTTATGACATGCTGTCTAGCTTCAGATTTAGCTTTCATTAAAGTTATCCATGTGTATCTGCTGCAGACATCAACAGTAGTTAAGAAGTATAAATGACCATGTAAAGATTGGACTGCAAGAGGTCCCCAAATGTCAAAATGGATCAAGTCATAAGGGTGAGCATCTCTACTATTACTAACAGTATAGGAAAGCTTTCTTTGTCTAGCATAACAACATACATCACAAACATCTTTATGATTTACTGTGATAAAGGGAAATTGAGAGTGTAAGTACAGAAGTCTGTTTTAAGATAAGTGTCCTAATCTAAAATGCCATAAGGCTCTATCTGGTAAAGTGACATTGGCTGCTAGAGCAGAGGTTAAAGAAGGTGTGTGTATGTGTGTGTGTGTAGTAGGTGAATCATTATCTCTTAGTGTTAAGTAGTACAATCCATCTTTCTGCTCAGCAGAACCAGTCATCTTCAAGGTGGTTTTGTCCTGTATAATACATTGTGAATTGAGGAAATTGACATTGCAATTAGAAAATCCACACAATTTTAAAACAGATAAAAGGTTTAAAGAAAATTCAGGAATTAAAAGAACATTATGCACAATGAAGTCAGAGGAAAAATGGATTGTGCCAGAATATTTAGCAACAAGGCATTGTCCATTTGGCAATTTAACATTGATGGAAATAACCTTCCTATATGAATGGAACCATTTGATAGAACTACATATGTGATCTGAAGCTCCTGAATCAATCATCCAAGAACCACCATTACTACTATGTATGCAAGGATATGTGTTACCTGTTGATGAATGACCAACAACAACTTGGTTGGAAGAAGCATGTCTTGATGATTGACCAATTCTTGATTTCTGAATTAGCTCCATTAAAGCAATGAATTGACCTTGAATCATAGGTGAATTGTCACTTTTGATGTCAGCACCATTGGGGTTAGATCCATCATCATTGTCATCTGATGCCACATTATTAGTTGAATTCTGAAATTGCTTCTGCATATGGGGTGGTACACCATATTTCTTGAAGCAATTTTCAACAGTGTGATTAGTCTTTCCATAAAAAGTGCAAACATGAGCTCCATGCTTGAATGTATTGTTTCTTGCACCAAACTTCTTGGAATCCGCAGCATTAATTAGGGTTTGAGACTCATCATTGGGTATAGAGATCTGAATTTGTCGCTCATGTTGAATAACCATGGAGAATATCTTATTCATATTGGCAAAAGGATCCATTAACAAATTTGAGACTTAACTACAGCAAATTGGTCATTCAAACCAGTCAAGAATCTGATAATTTGCATCAATTGGTGAATAGATCTTGCACTGCGCATAGCTTCGCAAGAACACTTAATGCGACATGTACAAGTGGGTAAAGGTAAATATAAATCTAATTCTTCCCAAAGAATTTTAAGAGCAGAGAAAAATTTAGTTACCGATTTGGTTTCTTGCTTGAGATTGTATATTTCTTGTTGCAGCTCAGAAATACGAATGAAATCACCCTGAGAGAACCTTTCTTTCAAATCGTTCCATACATCAAGCGCATTCTCCATGAAAATGATAGACTGAGAAATTGAATCTGAAACTGAATTCATGACCAAGAATGTACAAGCATGTTGCAGCGATTCCAAGCACGCAAAGATGGGTCGAAAGAATCAGCAGTAATAGGGAGAGATCCATCAATGAACTCAATTTTCATTTTACCACCAAGAGCCCTCTTCATGCTTCAAGCCCATGAATGATAGTTGGAGTCAGTGAGCTTTGGAAGAACTGTAACAGAACCGGGGCCATCACTGGGGTGAACAAAATAAGGTGAAGTTTGATCTAAAGCTGGATCAAGTGATGAAGCTCGATAAGGAACCATGGATGCAAAAAGAAGAACAAAGGAAGAACTCAATTGGATAGCAGCGGAATGAGGATCGAATTGGCGAATGATACGATATTGTGATGAAGTTATTCTTCCATTGAAGAAGAGATAACAAGATGCAAGAAGAGAGAAAGTTTAGCTTCATTGATTTAACATGTGATAGTACAAGCTTTATATAGTTCACTCTAACCAATCAAAAGGAATCTAACTAACTCATAACCATCTAATTAACAACAGCCTTATCAACTATATGGATCAACTAATCTAATCAATGATTAAAAATAGCTAATCTTAACATAGGCAATAGGTGTTAACATTCCAAATCATCATCATCTCGGGGCAGATAAGTTGGAAGCTACATTCATTATATGATACTGCACAAGAAGGGGAGAGAGAGTACCACCACCACTATGACATCGACCTTTTATTGCACCTGTTGAACCTTAACCAGAGGCAGTAAGCTTTGATGGAATGGATCCTACAATGAGAACTTGTTTGTATTATTTTTGGGATAATTTCTAAGGTATACCAACCAGGTATGTTATGTATTAGTGATTCTTTGAACAAATTTCAATTGCGAATTCAAGAGCCAAAGCTCCGTTTGAGCCAATTCCCACTATGGGCGAGTTTAGTAGCTACTTGTAATGGCCTAATTGTCATATCCCAATTTTGTCTTACCTGTCTAATTTTACACTTATTTGTTTCTTTTTATTTATGTTGACTAACCATTATTAAAAAAAATGTGTCGTTGCTTTCATTTTTCTCATTGTTTAAGCTCGGGTTTCAGTCAAGGCTATCAGGGCAAGTGTGTGTGCAGTAATGGTTGAAATTCAGAGGAGTTTGACCTAATATTGGTCAAAGAAGAGGGATACTTCATTCTCAAGTTATCAAGGCTATGTCAAAAATCATGTTGCTTCATGGTTGATAATCATCAGAATTCATTTCATTTGCTTAGTTAGGGTTTTGTGTAGTGTGTTGCAGTCTATATCTCAATTCATAATCCTCTAATTTCAAAGCATTTTCTTGCTCGTTTGGACCATAGTGAAGAGTTTGGCTTATCATGATTCAAGTGGCAAGGTTCAGATTGATTCATTGGTTCGAGGCTTTAATCCATTCAAAGTGCAAGATCAATGCTTGATTTTATTTCTCATATCAAGTAAGTATTCAAAAAGGTTGGAATTTGTTTCTTGGATCAACATAAAATTCAAGTTTTAATCGTCTAAAGCATTGTTACGCCAAAGTTTCAATTTGTTTCAAGAATCAAAATATGGAGGTGCATATTATAATTACAAGTTTCAAGCTACAAATTGCAAGGCCATACAAAATTCATTAAGGCCTAAGATACCATTTCCTCATCAAAGTCTATTACATTATGCCATTACATCACCAAAAAAATTTACAACATAAAATTTAATAAACAGAAGGCCCATGATACAAACCATTACAATCCAATTACAAAATAAATAAAAAATAAATAAGACAAGCCTTACAAACATACATCAAACAACCAGTATACAAGCTCATGAAAAGCTACAAAGCCAAGGTTGGCTGCAACATGTATCCTTCAAAACCATTTCACAAAAGCTCTTTTAACAATTACTCATCAACCTTCACACTCACCTTCACAATAAAATTATTCTCCCATCTTTAACAAACAAAAAAACCATAAACATTCTTCACCATTCTTCAAAATTTCTTTAACCATTAACCTTCAATCTCCTTCTTTCAATTCATCACATGCAAAGCAAATTCAACCCATGCCATAATCAAACACATTCAACAACCATAAACTGAACCTTTCATAAACCATAAACACCACACGATTTTCATTTTCTTCGTCATTACACAAACAAAAAACACTCCAACTCGATTCAACCTCTGAAAATCAACACAACAATCAAACCTTCATGAATCCTCTCCACAAATCTTAAACCACAAACTTCTAACACAACAAATCGTAACCACAATACTGAAAATGAGATTTGAGAGATGAGATTTAAGGGACAAAATTGAGAGCTCGAAATTGAAATCGAGCGAAAGGAGATGGATGAGATGAGACAGAGAGAAAGAGCACGCGAGGAGGAGTAATAGAGGATCTATTGTCATCACCGAGAAGCAGAGTGTGTAGAAATATGGGATCAAACAACTTTTCTCAAAGAAATTTGTTTAGTCCCTTCTATCGTGCATATAAACTAGTAATTCAGCCTCCCCTAGTGTGCAGAAAAGCAAACGTTTAGTAGTTAGAATGCAACCTAAACACATGTTCGCTAAAAGACACAAATCAATCAACCATAGTCCCTCGAACTATGGAACTCTGACTTCCTCTTTGCACTATGAGGGTACGTAGGCACAGGATTGCGAGATCCTGGCGAGCTACCTTTTGTTTTTTCTATGTTTTTATTTTTACCCATCTACCTTTTCTTTTCTTCTATCCAAACCTTTCCCTCGTAGTCCTCCGAACTACAGACGCTCTAATTTATCATTTCTCAATAAGAATGCGTAGGCACAAGAGCCTCAATCCTTGGTGAGCACCCTAGTAGATAACCTTCCTTTGTCCCTTTAGTGGTTTTCCTTCGTTTCTGTTTTATATCTTTTTATCATTCAAATAAAGAAAATAAAAATGTGCTAACATTTAATCGCAAATCTAACTAAGAGGTTCACGTTGAGTACAATGGATGTGAGGGGTGCTATTACATATTTCTTTATTGGGATCATTAAAGTTCGGTGGCGACTCTATTTGAATAAAAACTTTTCGTGTCCATCGCGTAAGATTGTATTTTTCGACGTGCGACACTAATAATAGTCCATTCCATTATGATTTGGGAAGTGGTTATTCTAGTTTGATTGGAGCAATGGGATATTAAGTAGATGACATAGAAGAAGATGAGGAAGGCAGAAAAGGAGAATATAAGGAAATAACTAGTGAGGATGTTTAACCGTCACAACATTAGCATCAAATTATGAAGTTTTTAGTGCTTTATAAGTTTGTTTTATTTCTTATTGAACCATTTTAGTTTATTTTAATTATTTAGTTGATAATCCGCCAATATACAACTATATCAAAGTAATAAAATGAGTTATAGTCATCAAGTACCAATGATCATTTACGCGAAAAGGTAAAATGTTTGATTTCCTTAATATTAAAAACACGAGTCCATGACTATGATTCTTATCCCCAAACTTCACTCATACAAATTTCCTTTTCAATTGTAACGCGGATTATGATTTTTGTAGGAAATACTAAAACTCGTGAAACTCCCACTTTCGTCGATGCGTCACCGGACCTTAAACCCGCAAACCATCTACTTTCGCAGCATGAGTTGCAAGTTTAGAGACCTTTAGAAAAGTGAAATTAATCTCTTTATTAATTCAGACACGCTTTCACAATCTCTAAACCGGTTGCTCGTATTTTTAAGTAAGATATTGTTTACGCTCTTTTGTTGCATATATGGATTCCCTGAACTCCTAATTTTGTATTGAACATCTTTCTTTGTAAAACACAAATTTCAAAACAACGCCTTTTTTCTCATTATGTTAATACTTATACAATTCGAATGAGGTTTGTCGGTATGACAGTCCTCATTTCTTAGACCCTAATTAGTTTACTCAGACATGATTAATGATAAAAACATCATAAACATACGAATGATACATTATAAAATTGATAAGATAAAACATGAAATGTTTTAAATATGAATAGATATAATGAAGGTGAAAAGAAACACAAGAAATGAGGGTTTGAATTGGGTTTCTAAGTTAAAATTTTTTCATTCCCAAAACACTCAAAGATGAAAGAAGAATAAACACAAATGAATCAAAATATTTTTATCTTGGTTTAGTGTTAACTAAGCTAGTCCAGTCCACCCATCAAGGTGATTTCTCCTGATCAACAAGGAATTAATCCACTATAATCAATTTATTACAGACACACAGATACTATCCGTCAATGTCTTTTAGAGAATCCTGACTATACCTCAGCCTCTCAAGAAATACAAACTCAATCAATGAGATACAAGAAATGTGTTTATAAGGTTGCTTCTAAGAAAGCAGATTACACAAGTTTAAGTACAATAAATATATCACATAAAAACAAAACAAAAATCTCTATGTGTTTTTTCTATTATATATTAACAAGGATACTAATATGTTCATAAAAGGTGTTGTGATGTAGCATGAATTAGCGGGAAAAACTAATAGCTTCATTCATTCTTCTTAGTCTCCTTTACATAGGAAATGAAAAGATCCCTTGGAGGGTAGAAGGGAGATCTTCACAAATGAGCTGGAACCTTGGATAACGGTTTGAAAAGGTGGGAGGCAAAAGGTACAATAGTACAGTCCTTATTCCACAAAATTAGTGTAGTGGAGGGAATATTTGATCTTGTACTGTGTATTATTTTTCTCACGTTAAATCTTTTGATCTTATCTTCTAATCTTCAGAGGCTTCTAATTAAATATTGTTGAAGCATGTTTAGAAGGATAAAAAGTGAGTAGAGATCTTCAAAACCTTGTCTTCAGAGTTTTCAAAACTCGAAAGCGCGGTATCTTGAGAGTTTGGTCTTCAAACTCGAAAGAAGACGAGATTATGCTTATCTCAATAGGCATACCTAAACAAGATTCTCAAGTTTGGTATGTCAAATTCAAATCTTATTCTAACACCGAGTAATCCTTAATACAAGCTGAGTTTCACTCAAAGTCTTAGTAGTGAAGTCGAAGTAGCCTATATGAATAACATTCCATATGTTAGTATAATAGGTTATTTGATGTATGAGATTCTGACACGCAGATACCAGATGTCGAGATTGATGTCACAACACTGGGATCAAAACAACTTGATCACATAAACAAATATGCAGAAACTTAAATGACAGAAGATTGAAATAACACCAATAATTATTAACACGGTTCGACGCAGCTCACCTACATCTAAGGGCTAACAAGACAGGAAGGAAATTCACTATGATAGTATTAGTTCAAAGCTAAACTACACCATTTAGAATTTCTAGACTAATCACTACCTTGTGCAACTTCTACTTAGACACCCTCTAGATATGAGATCCCCATCCCACTTCCTAATTAGTCATAACCCTAGTGACAATTCAACAACTACCTAAAATAGAAGTATCAACCCTTCCAAGTACAATACTTGTTTTTTCTTAAAAGCTTCAACCAAGAGCAATAGACTCTTTCTTAAAAGCTTTATAGTAGACAATTAACAATGAACAATCAGTCTATCTTAATGCATCAGAAGATACATGAGTGATATATAAACAAAAACACGATAAACACTAAAGAGATTGCAAGACACGACTAATCCTAATATTCTCCAAATCCATGCTTTCTTTATGTTTAGAGACTCCTTTAAATTAGCACCACAACTTCATGGGCATGGGCTCTTAAAATAAAATGCAAAACTCCAGGAATCAAGCTTTCAATCATTAGATACTTTCCTGCATAAAAATAGGAACAAAACACAAAGTTTCCTAAAAATGCTCAAGGATCCTATTTACAAAAACCAACACAATTAGTCAAAATAGAAGTTCCCACAATATCCCTCATTGGATAACGCAAATGTGTGAATTAAAACACACTAAAAAATAAAACTAAAAATACCAAAACAATCATGCCTTAACTTTCTGGTATAACATGTTCTGGCACATGTCACAACATCATACTGAACATGATGTCTGACTGACATGACAAAACATCTGGCTTAACATCTTGCTGGCAGTATGTTTTACCAAAATAGTTACCAATACAAAAACCGCAGAAATTAATATCTCCCCCTTTGTCAAATTTTGGTTAAAACAACCTTAGTAGACATCAGAGCATACACACCAAAATCAAAACATAAACATCAGACAACAAGAACTACAAACCCAAAAACTGTTAAGGCAGTAAAGCACAACTGACACGACAATGTCAAGACATAAAGTATGACATCACAGATCAAAGAGACCAATACAAGCTACATGAGAACATGTAAGCTTTGTACAAACTACAAATCAGACAGGTACAAAGTTCCTCCTGTCATACATAACTAGTACTCCCCCTGAAGGGGAAAACCTAAATCACAAGAAAAATACACATGAACCAACTCTTGTAGGTTCATACAATAGAAGAAAACTTCAAAGATATCGAACATAAACACAATCCCCCTAAACATCACAACCTACTGCAGAGAAAATGCATTCTCCCAAACACAACATATGGTTCCACATCAACAACAATAGCAGCAAGCATGACAGACTATCATGCTTCCCCTAAAAAGTTGCATACAGACAAGTAGAAACAATGAAAAACTACTCATCCTAAGTAGTAGTATGATCATGACACAAAGTCACGACATCTGATCCAACATCAGAAACAATAAACATATCAATATTTTACTCCTCTTTTTCAGCCAAAAATTGACAAAAACAAAGTAAATGTAAACAAGCATAAATGGAAACATACATATGGAAGTAAACGAAAATAACACTGATTAAAACAAACAACAACATATGGAATCACATAATCAAATCATATGTAGATGATCTTCCAACTCTTACCTCTATCAGAGATCCTTCTACACTTCTTGAAGCTATCACATGATTTAGAAGTGATGATACTGAACTCCCTCGTTACATCCTTAAAACACGTCTTCTTCAAACAAGTCCTTCTGTCTTGCAGAGATCTTTTATTCCATCCATTAACATTCGTCACTTGCTCAGGCCTACCAAGCATCATAGAATAGAGGAAAGATGCAATATGAGTTGCATTCCTCCATTTTTATAATTGCTACAACTCCCTAATAGTTTCAGTTCTCACTTCACAATTTATGTCTTCAAGATCATTTCCATATGAAGCATTAGTAAATATAACAGCCAATTGATCCTTAGTGTCCACACAGTTTAAAATAACAACCTTTCCTTCATCAATACTCCTGGTTAGTTGATTATACATGTCAAAGTTCTTGTTCTAGATGAAATATCTGATAACATTCGGACCCTTACAATATAATGTCAGAACATTAGCCTTGTCATCATGTTTCTTCAACATCTGTGTCATCCACACTAAGTGAAAGAAACCTCCTCTGATTTCACCATATTCAGCTTCAGTATTACACCAAGAAACACATGTTTGCTTCTTATTAATCCAGCCAGTCAAACTTTTTGTCAGAGATAAACTGTCATACATATCACTCACTCATTCTACCTTGCATAATTTTTTCAGCATTACCTTTGTGTTGTAGGAATAATGCATAGCACAATACCTAGTTCCAATGATGCAATTCAAGAACTTCTTCTCTAGAATAATAAAACTCATTCTTGGTTCAAGCTTACAGATAAGATATGAGCTTGATATTTCCTTTGTAAACCTAGTAATGTTTTTTCAATAGAGTTTCTTGCACTAAGATCCTTAGATTGATCATAATTACTCTTATCATAAAGATCTGAAGTGACTTAAGAGTCATCTGACACAATGCTAGAGAAATTACAGCTTTCCTCTTTTCCTGCATGACTAGTCTGCACAAAGGATATTCCAACATTTTCCTCAACATCCATCCTTTATTATGTAACTAAATCATCAATCACCACACCAATAGATTCCATAGTCATCCTAATTATGGAGTTAAAGATTCTATAAGCTCTGTAGCTTGAAGAGTAACCCAGAATTATCCCTTCATCTCTTCTTGGATCCATCTTACCCTTTTGGTCTTTGTTAGTCAAGACATAACATTTGCTTCCAAAAATATAGAAGTATTTCACTGTAGACTTCCTTCCTTTCCATAGCTCATAGAGAATGAATGAAGTTCCTGATGCGTGCTTTCCGCAAGTATAGGAGTACGTTAGAGTAATATATAAGATTATCGTTCCCACATAGACTAATTTCAATCTATCTATAATTATTGTTACGGTGTTCTATTTTAGGTTAATCAAACAGAATTGTAAAGTGCACAAAAAGTTAAAATAATGAAGATAGAATAAATTCAGAGAACCAATACTGGAATGAGATTCACATTGATCAGACAATACTCCTATTGTATATAAATAGAATTAATTATGGGGCAATACTTTCTTCTTTGAAAAAGAGTTAATTAAAAAGGAATTGTCGCATTGGCGTAATCAGAACCAGATTTGACCTCTAATCTATACGAGTCACTCAAGTTGCACTGGTCACGTATTGCGTTAAATTGAAAAATCCTTTTTTATGTAACTACCTCTATGACTCAGTTAAAAACTGCTTTTGATTGAAAATTTTTAACACATAAGGGTTTCCGGCATATGCCTGACCAACTGGATCTTAAACCTATGAACGCGTCCAAAAATAGTTTTAAAATCACTTTCTAATAATATTAAATCTTACTACATGATTAACAAAGTACTTCCGTGATTATTCTTAATCAAAACCTAACCAATTTTTATCTTAAGTTTCGGACGACTTTCTATCTTAACCGACGTAACCACATATCTACTTTCATTGTACACAATCAAATAAACCACAAAAAATTGTATTAAATGTAAAACATCCTCTAAAGCATTTCTACAGATACAACATATGGAATATTTTCAAAACAATGATCCTCACATTCCATCACTAATGATTTAGCTGGACATGACTACGGTAAACAACATAGCATATAATTGATTATCGAAATAAGTCATTTAGGGAAAATGCGTGTTAAGTGTGCCATTGATTTTGAAAAGTAATAACACGAATGATACGTTAAGGTTCGATTTTGAAACAAAATCTTTTGTGATAAAATAAATCAAGTAATGCGTGCGAGAAAATAAAGTAGAGTGATAAAGTAAACAAATTAAGGCAGTGCAAGAAGTAATAAAGTAAAACGATGCGAGAAATGAATAAATTAAAAGCAGTGCAAGAAATAAATAATAATGCGAATTGTATTAAGAACCTGCTCCAAATCGGAGACTTAAATTTGGTACAAACTTGTAAGAAAAATGACGGCAAGATTTAAACTTCTACGCTACGGTGCTCCAAACTAGATTACAACAATGGTGCGGTAACTCCCCGGTGTGAAGAATTATCGCTTTAACAAAGTAAATTTATAGCTTATGCTGCAACTAAGAGTTGATGCCTAAAACTAAAGATCTAAGTCCTATTTATAGTGTAGCAATTCTTTGGAAATCACATAGTACCTTCAAAGTTCATGTGGAGGAAATATCTATGCTCATGGGCAACTTCTCCAACCGTTCTTGACAGGTCCGCATTTTATGAAGATGGCGCTCGCCATCTAGACATGGTGTCTGCCATGTGTGTAAGAGGTGATGGATGTGGTCTTGTGACTGTTGGAACATGGGAAACACCATACACATCATGGCTACCCCCATGGCCAACGCCATATGGAATGTCGTGTGCGTAATTGGCACCAAAAGCTATGTTTTTTGCTCTTTTCGCTCCATTTTTTTGTAAAAGGCTCTTATTAGACAATGTACCTGATAACAAGACAAAACACAAGCATAATGCAATAAAATAACAATTAAATGACAATAAACATGTGCAATACGAGCCAAACACGCAGTGTGTTTCAGTGTTATCAAATTCTCCCACACTTAAACATTTGTTGTCCTCAAGCAAACTCTTATGAGCATAAAAGAAAAACAGCAACACACAAAAATTCAATTTAGGCTAAAAACTTTTAGTTCGATCAAGGTTGCGCCGATAAGTACTAACTCATGAACCAAGGATATCATAGTAACACTTCCCGCGGGTTGCGGTCATAAGTTTACTACCTATTCAAACTAATATGTACCAGGTTATTATACCTAGGACTAACTTATTTATCCATTTCTTATCCCTTTTTGTTCTGGCACAATCATATTAAGGCCGTCATCTTGTACTCGCATGGTGAACAAACATGTTGGTGATCCTGATCCAAATTTGTATTAATATTCGGGAGTCTCTTTCTTTAGAAGTTTCGCTACCTTGGGCTAAGTAACCGGGTGAGGGTTACCTAACTTAGAAGGCAGATCCTTTTTTAAAATCTTTGCTTTTCTACATGTATTTTTCTATTTCTTTCTTTTTACATGATCATTCACCTATTTGCATCGATTCGTCCACTTAACGGTAACTTAGATGGTGTTGACGGCTAAAATAAACTACTTAAGGATTAATTCAAGGGTAAGATTTCAAGACCATCGCATAACAAGTACCTGGATCGATTCCTATAATTAAGAAACTTACATTGTTAAGAAGATATTGATTCCCAAGTCTCTGCAAACTATCCTAAACTTGTCTGACAACCCAAATTTTCAAAATAAAAGTTGTTTTTGTTGGTAAGATATGCACGTAAGAGAGGGTGGTGAATTAGGTACTTAGAAGTTTTTCCGGATTTTTAGAAATTTTCAAGTTTTATTTCCTTAGAGATTACTAAGTGATGAAAGCTATAAAGTGCGGAAAGTAAAAAACATGGCGATATATTCTGGTTCCCCTCACAGTTTGAGAGTACTCTAGTCCCCTTTCAACATGAAAGAGATTTTTCAATAATGTTAGATCCTAAGACCAGACTATCCTAGTCTTGCTATACAAGACTCTAAAAATCACACCAAGAACAATCCTCTTGGATTTTACAATGAAGTTGAAATGAGAACAATCCTCTCAAACTTAACTCTCTTGCTTCCAACAATCCAGGACAGCAAGAAAATGCAACCTTACAATCTTAATTTCAACAATCCTGAAATTTAGATGTAATGAGCAACAATACTTAATTCTGATTTTGTTGGAGTGCTTTTAAATTGATCTTCAAATATCAATCAAATGATTGATATTCTTCTTGTACAAACAAACTCAATATAGGATACGCAAGTGTTCAATGATGAAAGAATGAAACTTAAAATATTTGTGTGAAAGTTCAAATGCAAGGTTTCTTTCTTTTGAATTTTTTTTGAAAATCCTTTCAGGGTAATCGATTACCAGGATAGGGTAATCGATTACTCTGAATCAATTTTACCAAAAAACCCAAAAACAGTGGCAGAAAAGCTTAAAAATGCAAAATATTTTTTCAATGATCATGCAAAGAATTGAGGAAAGTTTAGCACACTTGTATAGGATATATGAAGATTGGATGTTATACCTTTGCCTTGTGTTAAAAACCGTCTTCAAGTATTCATCATGTCTTGATTTAATTCTTTGACATTGAGTTATTTGATCTTGATCTTGAACTCTTGAAATACTTTTAGCCATCCTTGAGCTGAGTATGTCGTCATCAAAATCGTCAAGAAGCCATGTCTTCAGATTTTTCTTATTCAAATGTTTTTTGGTATGGTTCAAGAATTTGGGGAAAATAGACAAACTACACATACGACTCATTAAGCACATGTAATTATTAAAAACAAACTAAAAACAAGATAAAAGGATAACTAAAACTAAACTAGAAAGCAATAAAATGAAAAACATAAAGAAAAAAATAGTAAATATCTCCTCCCACACTTAAACTGAACATTGTCCCTAATGTTTCGATAAAAGTTGGAAAGAAATAGGTAGAACCTAAACAACATAACTGCTGACCACTGTTACCTTCTCTGAACGTCGAGGATAAAGGCTCCTACTGCGGTGGCGGGCACTCTATGAAAGCTTAACTCACTCAATCCTCGTTGCTAGCGAGGCATTAGACTCTCAGAGTTTTCAGAGGTTTCCAAGTATGAAACCTTGAGTAGCCTCCACTAGGTTGAAGTTATTATTCAGATAGGCTTGTTGGTGTTGCTGTTTGGAAGCTACGGTGTGCTGAGCTTCCAAAATGGAAAGTATAAAGCGCTTAGTCTGTCTCTGTGACTCACACATGAAGTCCATTGTGTCCTATTGATGTTCATATATGACATAGAATAGACCATACTGTTCTTCTTCGCAAGCTCTTTGATCTCTCCACATCTCTTCATTGATATAAAAACCAGAAGATGTACCTGCAACAGGGTGAGAAAAAGGTGGTGCGTGTGCAGGTGATGCATGTGGTGAAGGTGAATGATGAACGAGAGACTGGTTCCTCCGCTCATATTCATCATCAGTTCTGTGACCTTCATCCTCCGGGACATTTCGTGGTAACGGACCAACAAAAGGTGGGGGTGAATGATGAATGAAAAACTGGTTCCTCCGCTTATATTCATCATCAATTCTGTCACCTTCGTCCTCCGGGACATTTCGTGGTAACATACCAACAAAAGGTGGGTCATGTAGGTCATAAGTCAAGTTTTTTCCAAGTCACACATTGGTACAATGAGAACAAGGTAAAACAACACTCAAGATAGCTACAATATGAACCATGAGGTTGTAGCCTCATTCTTTCCTTACCTTGCACAATCACATATTTCTAAAAAATTTCAAATTAATTATGTGAGGTGGAAGTGGTCTAATGTAGCTAGCTCAGTGTCTAGTTGTAAAGCTCGAGCGATGTAGGTAATCAATCCTCCAAATGATATAGTTCCGCTCTTTTTTACAATGACACACATGTGTGCTATCATAAAAGGGACGAAATTCAATCTCCTCCATAAGAGGGAAGCCTGCAAAAATATGAATTCTTTGGAATTTAATTTGTTATAGTTCTCCCGACTGAAGATAGTGTCGGTCAACAAATGGTGGAACACATGTATGGTCGGGTTATGAATATATGTGGCCAAATTTCCTTCGAAGGAATCAGTGGTTTGGCCTGTCAGATTTCTCCAGAATTGGAAAGCCTCAATTTTCCAATTAGTTTCTGAAGGCGCTTTACAAATAGAACCTTCCTCGCGAGGGAATCCTAACAGACCTTCCAGATAGTCGGTAGTGTACTCATATTTGACATTAAACATTCTAAATTTCACCATATTGGCGGTACTGGCAGTGTTAGGACAAACAATATAAGTCAGGGAACTCAAGAATTCCCGAGTCAGCCTCTCATAGGTAGGTTCTCTATGCTAAAAAGTATCATGCAATCCTAAGTTATCAAGCACGTAGAAGACACTATGATAAATACCTAAGCTATACAGACATTTTTCATCGATATACCTCGTCGCAAAAATTTTATGTGTCTGCAATGCTTCAAACTTCTGTCTTTGCCTGCTCCCAGCTTTTCCCTCGCGAAAAATAACTCCTTCGTGTTCCATCTCCGCCATTGATGGTGTTTGTTAAAGAAAAATGGAGGTTTATGTGAAAAATGGTGAAATGGAGTTTTTGTGGATTTTTGGGTAAAAGATGAGAATTTTATGGATGGAAAGTGAGTGGGTTATGGAAATGTAGTGGGTTAGTGAGTAAATGATTGTTAATGAGGTTGAATGGGTTTTTAAGTTGGTCACATATGGAGAAAATGGGGTTTGGAGAGGTTGAAGGTGAGTTGAATGGGGAAAATTGGGCTTTTCCACATTCTGCCCCGAAAAATGGCTTCAAACCCATGGCGTTCGCCAAGGGGTAGATGGCGTCCTCCATCTTCATAAAATGACTATTGGGAATTTTTTTTGTACGGGTTTTGGAATTTTGCTTCGTTTGGATCCTTATTTGGGGGTGTATGTAGCATCTTCTGAAGCTTTTCTTTGTATTGGTACATGCATGAAACATAAATGATATTTTGATATAGAAAAAATGATAAAAAAATGATATTTAATATAAATAATGACAATAAAACTTTAATGAAAATCAGAAATTTTTACTGACAAATACATAATATTGATATATTTGCATAATAAGTGCAAAGTATCAAGATAGTTGTATGAGTAAGTGTATCAGATAACTGAATGGGAATAATAAGTTTAGTAATGGAAATTTAAATCTAAAGTGCGGAAATAAATCTAATAATAATGGAAATATGTCTCATAGTGGCGAATCAGATAATAGTGATAATAATATGGTGGTAAATCTACCCCCACACTCAATGTGAGCAGTGTCCTCAATGTTTCCAATGACTCCTCTATAGTGATCTGCATCGGGTACCCTGGTTCATATATGGATAGAGTGCCTGGGCCTTTGCTAACTGGCGTTGGAGACTATATATTTTCTGATAAAGTCAATCAGTCTCTGTGGAATGTGTGGAGTCGGTTACCTCCATCTGCAAAGTCAGTTCGGTATGATCTTCGGGAAGAGAGATCATCTCTTTGCGCATGGTGTCGAACTTGTGTCGCTGAAAATTAACATTAGAAGAATAAAATATGGTCCTATTCGGGAGAGGTGTAGGATAATATTCGGGAACAGGAGGGGTCTTAGGTCTAGCAAGTGTCTCATCCTGGGCTTCTAAGGGGTATGACCAATTTTCTTTATTGTGGACATTTTTCCTTGTAAGATGTGGTAGGCCAAAATAGTGGATAGTTTCATGGTTTATCAAGAGCTTATAGTGGTCAGGACTGAAAAAGACTCTCTTCACTAAGCCACGGTCCAAACAATGGTTCAGATCAATCAGGGCACAACCACAATTTGTGGACAAGCGATATAGTTTGCTAATGACACCTAAGGCATAAGATATGTGGGTCACTATTCCTCCTACATATATAGGTCCCTTGGAGGATATGGAAGTAAGGTGTAGATTATTAATGAGGAAATTTCTAGAGGCTATAGGACGTGATTTGGTGGTGTAAAAAAGCAAAAAGATCTCCTTAGCACTAACATGATCATCTGTCTCACTCTTCCCGAAGAAGGTTTGGGCTAAGATCATCTAGAAGCATCTAAAGGTTGGGTTATGGATGCGGTCTGAGAGCTGGGTGCATGAATCTAGGCCTCCTCCACCTGTAATATCGCTCCAAAACTTATCAAGCTCCTCGTACATGAAATCACCAACAGGAAATTCAAGCATAGCATCAAGACCACACTAAAATCCAGTAGGTTAGCAAAATCCATATGGTTAAAGGTATACTTGGTTCCAAATAGTCTAAAGTTGATACGGCCTCTTTTGAAGCCTCTAAAAAAGTAGGGTTCATAGGAGAGTAAGCCAAGGAATTCTAAGGTTAGGTTCCTGTATGTGACATTCATGGCATCAGAATATTCCTCCCATTGAAGTTGATGACATAGGTATCTCACACTGGCTTCAAGATCTAAAACTTTCAGGAAATTCAGATCAGGGTATCTGGTTGGGAACATAGGTCTCTCGAATAGAACCACATATTGTTTCCTCTGAGTTTCATCTCTGAACGTAACATGCATATCATCAAAGCTTTGCATCTCTGAACTACATATTGGAGAATATGCTATGGAGAGTGATGGAATCTGAAACTTGCAACATAAACATCACACAAGTCAGTCCTGTTAAGTAAATAATAGATTAAATAATCCACCTTTTGAAAATAATAGGAAATAATGCAAAATATTAATAAATATAAAAAGGTTGTGGGTTTCCTCCCACACAACACTTGTTTAACGTCAGTAGCTCAACGATTATAGATATCACATCGTATTAGTAGCAATTGGTGGCTCAATACGAGTATGGCTAGAGTAATAGGTAGGGATGTCATCTCTGTTATAGTGCTTTTGACTTTGTTTGCTTTCTATGAAAGAACTATATGAATGGTTCTGGATTTCTACTACCCCAAATTTCAAGACTTTGGTAACCTCATAAGGCCCAATCCACCTTGAGCATAACTTACCAGGGAAAAGTCGTAATCTCGAATTAAAGAGAAGTACAGGGTCGCCTACGTTAAATTCATTTCTAACTATTAACTTATCATGCCATGCTTTAGTTATTTCCTTATAGACAATATGTCATACCCTAAATTTTACCCTTAGATTCATTGATCTTTTGCATAGGCATCTTAGGCCAATCATATTGCATATCTAACCCAATTTATTAGGTTTTGTTTGTTTTGTTTCACTTGTGAATTATGGTTTGCTTTAAGAGGCTTCAGGCACACAATTTCTCATACTCCTAAGAGACCTCCTTTCCTCAATAATCCGGTGCTATATGGCTTTGTCACAAGGTCATCAGATTGGGTGCGCACGGTATGGTTAGAGATTCAATGAAAGTTTGACCTAATCTTGCTTGAACAAGTGATTGGTTTCAATATCAAGTTATTAGGTTGTGGCAAGGTTCATGAATTAGGATTTTAGCCCTCATCAAGCCATTGTTTCATTAGTGTGCACTCAAGGCACGAAGTTTATGGTTCTCACCCTTTTCATTAAACGGGGCAGGTGTCATTCATGATTGAATTTCTTCTAAGGCTAGCAGGTTAAGTGTAGGTGTGCAGTAGTTTGCAGTTTAATTGGATGTGTGTAGCACCCCAAAATTTGGCCATCTCTTCTTTCTATCTTGGCTTATGTTGCATACCATCTTGCATTGACATCTGCATAACATTGATCTTAGATAGGGGACCAAAGCATCTTATCCAACAATTAGGGGCTCTAGATTGACTTTGTGACAACTTCATGTCATAAGGGTTCTATCATCATCAATACATGTCACTCAACCACTTGGATCAAGAACACGAGCATTAGTTCTCCTCCTCCTATCTCATGGATAGTTTGCTAGGGTTTTGGTTCAGAGGAGGGTTGTGGTTAATTCTTTGGGCAAGACATGATTCTCAAGTTCAAAACACACCTTATGGGTTCCCTACATATATTATGTGTCGTCACAAGAGCCTCAATCAGTGGGATTGGTCTTGAGATTTCATCTGGTCAACAAAAGTCAACTTTGATTCAAAAGGGCCCAAATCTTGGATCTCAAGGTCAACTAAGGGCATGATAGTTGCTTTCAAGTGATTTCATGTGTTTGGAACAAGGAAAATCAAGAGGAAACATAAAATCAGGAGATTGGGTGAATTAGGGTTTTGGTGGAAATTTTTCTATGTGTGAAAAAAACCTAATTCTATCCATTTTGCAACTTCCATAACTTTCTCATTTTTTATCCAACGAGGGCAAACTAATTATCAAATTTAAGAGGACATCATGAGCTACAAGTTTGTAGAAGAAATCATGTCCAAAAGATCATGGTTTGAGAGATATCATGAGCCAAAGTTTGAATAAAAAGAGATTATGACATTTCTACACTTAGAAATATTTCTAAGTATAAAAATTCAGTTTCATGTGCCTACTTTCAAGCCCATTTTCCATGGTGTTACAAGCTACATTTGAATTTTTCCATAAAATGAAATTTGTAGAGAATCCTGTAAGCTTTCTTTTGAATACTAGATCATCTCCATTGGATGTGTAGAGATCAAATTATGATGCTCTCAAGTTAGGGTTTCGAAGTTGTCAAAAATGGTTAGTGTTTAGGCATATTTTTCAACCAAGTTTCCAAGGAATTTTTCTATACGTTCTTGATCTCAAATAGATTTTCCCATTACATGAAAGTTGAAGATTTTTCTTCAAGCTTTCTATCCATTACTAGAACACTTCCATTGGATTAAAGCCCTTCAAGTTATATGGCATCCAAGTTGGTGTTTTCATTGATGTTAATGGATATAACTTATAATTTTTCTAAGTTATTTGTGGCAGTTTTCAAGACATGATCTTTGAGCAACTTTTTCATGGTCTTACAAGATTTGTTTAATCATCCCTTCAACATAAGAATTGCTCACCATTCATCCCACTTTCCATTGAGCATAAGACTTCATAATTTGAGGCAAAAACCCTTGAGTTATGGCTGATCAAAGTGAGATATTTCATGTGATGGATTCCATAACTTGGATTTTTGTTGAAGTTCCTTTGGATCAGTTTCATATGCCAATCTTCATGTCCACTTTTCTCATCCTTCCAAACTTCATCTCAATTTAGTTATAACATGAGAGATGCTCCTTGATCTTCATACATTACCTTAACCTCAAGAGCTCACCAAATGGAGCAAGACTTATCAAGCTATGACCCTACAAAGATGGCTATGTGAACTTGATGTAAGTGCATCTTCATGTAATGTTTTCATGCAGCCTCTTTGCAACACTCAAAACCACACGCATAAACCTTCAAAATGCCACTCCAAGCTTTGCCTTAAAAGAGCCAGCAAGCCATGTACGACTTACACCTTTCATAAACAAGTATTACCATGATTGGAAAAATAACAAAAAAAAGAGGAAAACATGTAGAATGCTCCATTATCCTCCATACTGCTTGTCTGCAGCATCAAAAGAGGACAAGATGAACCTCTTTTTCCATGTGCCATGAGTTGAATTCGTGCCATTCATCCCTTATCCCATTCATTTTTCAGAATTCCACATAAATTCTTGACCTGACTTTTAACTTCAGTAACTCTTTTTTACCTCACAAAATACACCCTATAAAGCCTAAAAAACCCTAATGATAGGGCCATCAGCCACTTCATTTGCCCTGAAAACAAATCTGCAACTTTATTTTCTCTCTTTCAAATCTCCATTTTCTTCCAAAAGAAGCTTCATTCTCTTGCTCTTTTCTCCACCACTGAAGTGTGGAAATCAAGCTTATTGGGTTTCTTAAGTACTGGAAGTGAAGAAGTAGTAGACTTCCTCCACTTGGTAAGTTTCTCTAACTACTCTATTTTTCATCTTGGAACCATGTGATAAACGCATACATTGCATCTGGAGAGCCTGAAATGATGGCATTGTTTGGTTGATAAGATGTGCATTGTTTGCTATTCATGAAATCTTCTCTTTGCAGTCTGTGATGCTTCACTTTCGTGCCATTCTTCTTTATGTTTGAGCCGTTATTTTGTTGTCATATTGTTGTTCTACTCATGAAGTACTTAAATTTGTTGTTTTAATTTGTGAGATTTGATCAAGTATTGATGATGAAATTTGAGTTTGAAGTAGACAAAAATCTAGTGGCCATGTGTGTTTCATGTTAGAGTTACTGGTTTTCTTCATGTTGCATGAGGAAGATGATGATGTGTCGTTGCGTGAGAGGGTGTTTTGTTTTTTTGTCATTTTGTGATTTAAAATGAACTTGACCAATTGATATCGGGTTCACATACTTTTGTACATTTTATTTTGTTCCTTTTTATGGCTAATGATAATTGTTATTGATGGGATGGACTGACATTATTGTTGCTTTCTACACCACCACCATTCTAGCCGGTGTGTGCTTTTGAACCTGGGCATAGTTTAACTCGAAATTGCTAGTGCACATCCCTTTTTCTTTCTCTTTTATCCTATTTTGTTCCCATTTTCATTTCATTTTATTTTGAATAGTAAAACTCTTTTAAAAATTCCATAAAAATTTGTTTCTGACATTTCAACATCTTATTTAACTTTTATATTTTTTATTTTTATTTTTATTTTATTTTAATATTTTATTTTTAATTTTTAATTTAATGTGTATTGTTTGACCTATCTTGTAACTTGTCTTTATTTCTTGCCATTTTCTTTTGACTTTTGATCCATTTTTTCATATACACTTAGGCATATACATGAAGGGTATTTGAGTGCTGGTTTGGGGTCTTGGTGATCATGTCTTGATTGTTTTTCATTTGAATTTGTTTGACCTTCGACATGTGCTCAATAAATTGTTGTTTGACCTTGTTTGATTCATTTAATGATGATATCTTGCCATTCTTTTTATGATCTTTTTCACATTGATTCTTAATGGACTTAAATTGAGTTTGGAAATTTATTTTGATTTTATTTGGTCATGTGTCTATTTTTGGATGTTGCGTCAAGTTCTTGTTGATTTGATCATGTGTTTGTGCATATCTTGACCTAGTCTTGTAAGGTTGCTTCTTGTATGATTCCATGGATGTTTGATGAGTCTTGTATGCTCTTAATGATATGTTTGAGATTCTGATTTCCATGATTAGGGGTCCATTGCATGACCACTTCATCTCATATGCTTTACATGATCATGTATTTCTTTTGTGGGTGACTTGTGAGATGTTTGCTTGACTTTTGTGCTTCAACTTGAGTTTGACTCTTCTTGATCTTGATTGATAATTTGAATTTGAAATTGTTTAATATCATTTGAATTTGTTTTTAAGTTTGATTGATTTGATGCTTGATCATTTGTGCTTTTGTGGAATGCCTCTTTTCTTTAAGAATGACTTTGTTGTGTGAGCTTGTTTTTGAGGTATGCTTTGAATTCCACTTTGATGTCTCTCTTATTTGTTCATGAGTGAATGTTTGATTTGATAACCATGTTCATGTTGCTTCCCACACTTGATATCATGTCCTAATCTCATATCTTTTCCTTAAGACCATGTCTTGCATGTTTGTTCTGTATGACAACTGTTTTGTTGGTGAATGTGGTGCATGATTTGAATCTTTGAGGTTCTTCTTTAATAATTGACATGTGTTGGATATGGTATGATGTTGCTACTGCCCCACTTTGTTTCTCATCTCATTTGACCTCTCTTCACTTTGTTTTGTGATTGACATTGCTTTCTTTGAGATGTTTAAGTCATTTGAATGTATGAGAGCATTTTGTTTGTCATTGTGTTTTGTTTTCCAATCTTTTGATTTGGTTTGGAATGTGAATGTTTCTTTGGTGTTTTGGTATGATGTTGATGTGTGCCTTTGTATGATTAATTCTTGCTTGTGTGTTGGTTTTATTTCATTTTGCTACATTGTTTGTTCATCTTGTTTGCATTTCTTTCATTCTCCTTTCTTCTCTTTCACCTCTTATGACTTGTTTAAGTCTTGCTTTTGTTTTCATCTATGATTGATTAGTAATGTGTTTACTTGTGCTAGCTCACATGATCCCTTAGGATTCCTAGTTCCTCTGTTTAAGATGGGAGTAGGAGAGACATTAGGATTTCAATCCTTTGCGTGATAACAAGTAGGATAGTCCCTCTTTAACCTCAACTTTAGGACCACTTTGTATGATAACATTAGGATTTTAGGTTTCCCTTTAGTGTTTCTCTGTTTCTTCTCATCTCAAACTTCTTTAAGAAACTTAATAAAGAACGACAAACATTGTACGCTACGAGCCTTAAGTACATGGGGAATGATGAGTGGAGGGTTTCTTCTTACTTGTCTAGAGTGTTTAGCGTATGCCCTTTGGGCGATATGTGACGCATTCACTCTCGTTTCAGAGTCTTTAGTGTGACGTGAGTCTCAAACTAACTCAATCCACTTCTTTAAAACAAACAAACCAGATTCAAACAATTTTATCCTCCAGGATTGTTCTTCAAATCATTTTCAGAAAAGAGTACGTTGTTTTTCCGTTCTACCACAAACAGGGATCGACTTTACTGCTGGAAAGGGAATTTAACGTGGCTCATAAAAAACACTTAATCAACCAGTGGTCTAGTTTACCCGAACTATATTTGCTCTGATTTCTCATACCAGATGATGATACGTAGGCACAAGACGGCGATGTCTTGGCGAGCAACCTTCCCCCCATCACCTGTAGTTTCCCGAACTACGTTGACTCTGACTTTCCCATTGCACGAGGGAATACGTAGGTATAGGGCGGTGATATGCTATCAAGTCTCTTCTTTTCTCTTCCCCCTCTTTCAGAAGTAGGTTTTAGATAAATCACCCTTTGATCAGACAACAATCGCGGATCCCGTTGAGTACAACGGACATGAGGGGTGCTCATACCTTCCCCTTGCGTAACCGACTCCTGAACCCAAGATTTGGTTGCGATGACCTTGTCTTTTCCTGTTCTTTTAGGTTTGCTTCAATCGTTTCATTTCCCTATCTTTGGGATAAATAGCGTTCGATGGTGACTCTTATGTTTGTTTCCGTCGGCCCTTTTTCGCAGTTGAGACAGCTGGCGACTCTGTTGGGGACTCTAGTTCCCTATGCGAGTCAATCCCGGCGCTTGTTTGTTTTAATTTTGGGTTGATATTTGTGTGTATGTATGTTTTATTTGTATGATTTCTGTTGCATATCATTGCATTTGCATTTTATTTTCCGCACTTTATCATTGTTATATTGTTGTTGTGCTGTTAGGTGGGGTGTTCTGTTGAGAGATAAGCGCAATACTCAGACTTGAGTATACACCTAGTATTAGTGTGGAGAGTAGTGCAGGCTTGCATGTTTGGCATGTACGAGCCCTCATGAAATTCACGTTCAGGCAAGGTTTTCTTTGAAGACATCCTATCCTGTGCATCTTGGACAGTTGAGGGGATGTTGGATCTGAAAAATAACGACTTTGGAGACCGTTCACTGGGAAGTCAGTTGAGACCTCCTTGATTGACCATGATGCCAAACCAGAAATGGTGAATGTATCATCATTTCTCGACCTAAGAATCTGTGATACTGACGACCTGACCTGCATAGGGTGTCGTACCTTTGCAGAGACTAGGTTTTTGCAGGAAACCTTGACTTTCAACCGACCCGGTTTCTATCAAAACAGACTTTTGATCATAAGTGTTCTGGTATTCTGGATTTCTTATCAAGAGCGAAGTTTTGGTTCAACTCAGTCAACAACACAACAGTTTTGGATACCTTGATCCCCTGTTTGCATTTGCATAATCATTTTACAGCTGCATGTATGTGTGCTCACAGGTTCTCGTCTTCCCTTTGATTATGGCAATCTGATAGGCTATCAATATGGAGTCTGAATTGAAGAAGACTATCATCTACAAGTTCCCACTGCCAGAGTTATTATCTGGTCTTATTTCCAAGGCTGGTTCTAGTGTCATGGAAGATTTCAAAAAGGATTATGGAAAGATTTTGAGTTTCATCCACAAAGTCACAAGTTACGAAAAATGAGCTATCCACACTTTACTACAGTTCTATGACCCTCAGCTGCGTTATTTCACATTTCCTGATTATGTTCTAGTTCCTAATTTGAAGGAATTTGTTTTTATAATGGGAGTTCCAATCTTAGAGGAAATGCCTTTCTTTCATTCCGAGGAGAAACCTGATCTGGAGAAGTTGGCCAACGCTCTTTATTTGAGCAAGTATGATTTGGTGGGTAATGTGGTTTGTAGGAGTGAAGCTTTTGGTTTTCCCTTGTCCTTCTTGGTGGGTAAAGCTCAATATTTTGCTAAGGAAGGGTGTTGGGTAGTCTTCAATGCTATTCAGGCATTGCGCATATATGGTATTGTTTTGTTTCCCAACATTCCAGATTTTGTTGATATGGACGCTTTTCACATCTTTGCTTCCAAGAATCTTGTACCTACTCTTCTAGGAGATTTGTATTACTCAGTGCATTACAAAAATGAAAAGGAGAGAGGGAAAAATGTTTCTTGTTGTGCACCACTCTTTTACAAGTGGTTCATGGATCATCTTCCTCACATCGGAGCTTTTGTTGATACAAGGGATACGTCTGAATAGTCAGAAAGGCTTACGGGCTTGACATCTAAAGATATTATCTTGTTTAGTCGAGATCTGCTCGGTGTAGAGATCATCTTTAGTTGTGGGAGTTTTCCTAATGTAACTCTGATAGGAAGAAAAATGGGATTAACTATAACCTTTCTCATGCTATCACATAGTTTGGTTATTCCTTGAAGGGACCCCCAAAGAAGGAGGAATTGCAGGAATCTTTGTACTTCACAGGTGTAGCTGATTTTGATACTTTGGCCAAGATAAAGGAAGATTGGGGAAGAGTTCATAGAAGAGGGAAACTTTCTTTGGGTAAAGGTGATTGCAGAGCTTATGACCCTTATTCGGATTGGATCCAGAAGAGAGTGGAGAAAGTATTGCTATCCTTTCTTGTCAGAGAACCCCTATATCATTTAGTCATTGAAGACCCTACAAGGATTGATATCCAAAGATATAACAAGCTATGGGCGGAAAAAGAAGAATTGCGTAAGGAGAATGAAGAGCTGAAAAAAGAAATTAGTCAATTAAAGAGTGACAAGAATGAAGTTGTTTACTTAGCAAAAGCAAAGACAGAGGTTTTGGCTAAGGTGGAAAATGAGTTAGCTAAAGAGATCCGAGCGCGAGGACGAGTCGGCCAATATTTGAGAAGTACTGATAGTATCCTTAAGCATAAGAAGAAAGAACTGGATAAAGCTTACTTGGAAATATCTAAGTTCAATGATCAATGGAACACTGTGTTAACTGCTAACAAGGGGAGGGAATATGAGCTTCGTAGACAGATTAGCAGACTAAAGATACAACTCAAATTCAAAGATGAAGAAGTTTCAACAGAATCATCTCGTAGGTACGCAAGTGATTAGAAACTACAAGAAAACTTGTCAGCATTGGATAAGCTCAAGGTGAGGGCAGAATTGAAGAAACCAAGACTTGAAGATGCCTTTGGAGAGGATTCTTGGGAGGACTATGCTCAAGGCTTGAAGGATGTTATCTACATAAGAGACCTTCTCATACAGGAGTTAGTTGCAAGACCTGAACATCCAAACACAAAGGAGCTGCTGAAGGAAGTTCAGATTCATCACAAGAATGATAGTGGCTGAAGAGAGTTATTTGATACAGTGTTCCATTAGTATTCCTTTTGTTCTTGTCCTGTATTTTGGCCATCACCAGACTTGTTGGATGAGGTCATAGGATTGTATGCAGTTGTATTTCCTGTTGTTTGTTTTATCTGTGTTGACTTTCATTCTCATTTTATTTATGAGAGAGGATTGTGGTTCTACTCTTTATTCTCATGTTTTGCTATTTATTCACGAAACTAGAATCAAGGGGGAGATCTCCCTGAATCACATATACATGCTTGTATTTTGTATCATCGCTTTCATTTGCATAGTAGGTGTCCTTGGGGATTTCAATCTTATCTCTGCTTGGGTTTCTTCAACAGTTTGACAAGATAGCAAATCCAGTTTTCCATAGGTATTCTATAAGAGGGAATCGACAGAGAGTCATGGATCAAGTACAGCAGGAGTTGCAGGAGGTCAGGGACAAAATGACACAGTTTATAGAGATGATGCAAGGTGTAGCCAATGGGCAGGAGCAATTAAGAACTTTGGTTCAACCACTAATAGCACAGGTGGATGGTAATGATGTTCTACACGGAGGGACTAATTTTATCCTTCCTCCAATTGATGGCAATCTTCCTCAGGTCAACGGTATTCCAACTATAGTTAACCCTCCGGGCGGAGGCCATCAGGGAGGAATTCATATGGATGGTGTTGGAGGCAGTGTGGGCGCTATACACGGAGCTGCAGGTCCCCATTGGGAAGAGGATGATCAGGAGGATGTATTTTCAATGAGAGATTTGGATATGGATCTCCCTACAGAAGATGATAAGAGGTTCAAACTGCTTCAAGAGAAGATGAAAACCTTCGAGAACCAAAATTCTTCGGGACTCGATATGTCAGATCTGGAACTGGTGCCAGGGGTCAGGATTCCCCCTAAGTTTAAAATACCAGATTTTGATAAGTATAAAGAGACAACTTGTCCTAGAGTACACCTTAGGGCTTATTTTCAAAAAATGTTAGCATACTCGGATGATGAGAAACTTTTGATGCATTTCTTTGAGAACAGTCTGTCGGGTCCTTCTTTGGAGTGGTATACATGTTAAACCATACAACCATGTTAATTTCAAAGATGGATCCGATTAAATATGTGTTTGAGAAGCAAGCGTTTTCTGGGAGAATTTCTAGATGGCAGATGGTTCTGACAGAGTATGATATTCAGTATGTTTCCCAAAAGGCCATCAAAGGGAGTGTTTTGTCAAACTATCTTGTCGAACATCCAATTGAAGATTATCAACCAATGAGGTTTGAGTTTCCGGATGAAGATATAATGTTTTTGAAGATGAAGGACTGTGATGAGCCTCTATCTGACGAGGGCCTTGAGATTGGGTCTCAATGGAAGTTGGTTTTCGACGGTGTTGTTAACTCATACGGCAACAGAATCGGGGCAGTTATTACAACTTCTCATGGTTCTCACATACCGTTCACTGCCCGATTAACGTTCGCTTACACCAATAATGAAGCTGAATATGAAGCATGCACCATGGGTCTAGAAGAAGCTCTTGATTTGAGAATCAAGAATCTAGATGTGTATGGTGATTCGACCTTAGTCATCAATCAAATCAAAGGAGAGTGGGAAACCCGTCAGACCAACCTGGTGCCTTATAAGAACTATGCAAGACTGGTGCCTTTCTTCGATAGGATTAAATTTCATCATGTACCGTAGGCTGAAAATTAGATGGCGGATGCTTTGGAAATATTATCATCAATGTGTAAGGTGAATTTCTAGAATGAAGCCCCAACAATCACTGTCATGCGCCTTGATATGTCAGCCTTTATATTTGCAGATGAAGAAGCGTTAGATGAGAGGCCTTGGTATTTTGGCATCAGACCTTTCCTCAAGACCCAAGAGTATCCACCTGGGGCATCAAGTAGAGACAAGAAGACTTTGAGGAGGTTGTCAGGTAATTTCTACTTAAACAAGGATAATGTGTTGTACAAGAGAAACTTTGATATGGTGTTGTTGCATTGTGTGAATGAGAGTGAAGCAAGTTTCCTGATGGAAGAGGTCCACGAAGGTTATTTTGGTACTCATGCTGGTGGGCATGTGATGCCTAGGAAATTATTGAGAATAGGGTATTACTGGATGATCATGAAGTCCGACTGTTTTAAGTATGCCAGGAAATGCTATAAGTGTCAAATTTATGCTGACAAAATGCATATACCACTGAGTCCTCTAAACATATTGACATCTCCTTGGCCCTTTGTAATGTGGGGCATCGACATGATTGGGAAGATTGAACCGACTACCTCCGATGGGCATCGCTTTATCTTGGTAGCGATTGATTATTTCACCAAATGGGTAGAGGCAGCTTCCTTTGCCAATGTGACCAGGCAAGTGGTTGTCTGTTTCATAAAGAAAGACATCATCTGTTGATATGGAGTACCAGAACGAATCATTATTGACAATGGCTCGAATTTGAATAATAAGATGATGAAAGAATTGTGCCAGAGTTTTAAAATTGAACACCACAACTCTTCTCCGTACTGTCCAAAGATGAATGGTGCTGTTAAGGCAGCAAATAAGAATATCAAGAGGATCGTGTAGAAAATGGTGGTGACTTATAAAGATTGGCATGAGATGTTACCCTTTTCTTTACATGGTTATCGTACTTCAGTGCGTACATCTACTGAGGAAACACCTTTCTCGCTGGTATATGGTACAGAAGTTGTTCTACCATTAGACGTCAAAATTCTTTCTCTAAGGGTATTGTCTGATGTGAAGCTTGATGAAGCAGAATGGGTAGAGGCTAGGTTGAATCAGCTTAGTCTAATTGATGAAAAGAGATTGGTAGCTATCGCCCATGGCCGGCTATACCATAGCAGAATGAAGAAGGCATTTGATCAGAAGGTGCGCCCCGGCAGCTCCAGGTAGGTGACTTGGTGTTGAAGAGGATCCTCCCTCCACAAATAGATCACAGGGGCAAGTGGACTCCCAATTATGAAGGTCCATACATAGTAAGGAAGGTTTTCTCTGGCGGAGCCTTATTACTATCAACCATGGATGGTGAAGATTTTACGTCCCCTGTGAACGCAGACGTAGTCAAAAAATACTTTGCTTAAAGAAGGACTTGCTAGACATAAAGAGACAGCCCAGGCAAGAGTAGGGCATCCTGGCGAACCATAAAAAGAATAGGTTCGGGCAAAAATTAGGGATAAAAGGAAAATGAATAGACCTGCAAAGTTGAAAACCTGAGAAGGCGACTTTGGCAAAAATGGGTATCTCGGTGGATTGAAAACCCGCAAGGGCGATCCGGGCAAAAGTTAGGGATTTAAAAGCAAACGACAGCGGTCTGCATTCGATCTATGAATAAATTTGGATTCTTGGAGATTTCGAAGGATAAAAATCAGTCTCTTCAGAAGGCATAACATTGGTGAAGCATCAAAGGCATACGGGTCATAGTCGAGTCGACACATGGTGGTTGTCTGTTTCCACATTGCCAATATTTGTATATTTTATTATTGTACTTTTTGCCCAATTTCCTCTTTTCAGGGATTGCATCATTTTTAATTTACCTATTTACAGGCCCTTTCAATCAATGAAGTATTTTTCACAAAGAGCTTTCCTTTCTTTGTTTTTTGTTTTTACTATTTTGTTTGCAAAAAGATGTCTGATATTTTTGATAAATTTTGCATACGAAACTTTGGGGCTTTACTAATCATATTAAAAACAATGATTTACTTAAATGATGTCATGGATGGTGACTGAAGTAGACATTTTTGCATACATGACACATTTCTTGTTTGTCGTTTGCAGGATTTGATATTTTTTTCCCAGCAAGGGCTCTCTCCACAGGGTACTATTTTCAGACCAGAAGTCTCACTAGCAATGATGTGTACCCTTCAGGGTAAGAGTGGGATTATTCCCCAGTAGCAGTGTAAGCAGTGTTGTTCCCCGACAGGATCTATGTCATTGACTTCTCTCCCCAAACAGATATCAATGTTGATTCCCTCAACGAGTAACTCAACAATGGTTGATATCCTCAACAAAGTCCAATGGTCATTGGCATTCTTCGAATTCAGATTTTTGGGATGATCTCCCAAGAGATGTCTTTCTCAATTCCCAGCAGGGTGGAATTTTCAACAGGAGTTCTATTCAGAAAGGCCTTTCAGGGCATATTCCCCAGTAGAGTTTGTTTGCTGATCTTCTCAGCGCTTATCCTATTGGCATTTTTTTGCATATCATTTGCATTGCATCCTCCCAAATGCGTAGCATTTCCATTTCATATAGAGCATTACGCCATATTCAAACATATGCATCTGAAGCATAAGCTAGGTTTGATACCTTTGTTGCCAGACATCTCTCCAGCAAATAACAGAATAATTCATGAGATTTTGTTATCTTTACCCTCGGCCAAAATCATTGATATATGTTTTCATCTTACTTTTACTCCTCGATAGAGCTTTCTTGTTTAAGTTCCTCTTTCCCCATCGGAGTTTTCTTTTCAGGTTGTAGGTCGGTCGGTTCTACTCCCTACTTATCTCGGGTAAGATATTCCAACTTTTGGTTGGTAATCCCCAGCTTATTCTTTTTGTGGATGTTATCCCAACTTTTGGTTGGTAGTCCTTTATTGTTCCTCTGCGGAGTCGTTATCCCAAATTTTGGTTGATAGTCCTCATTGTGGTAAGTTCGCCTTCGTTCGGCGTTCTATTTATTCCAACTTTTGGTTGGTTTAGATGATTCCAACTTTTCATTGGTAGTTGAGATTAGTTGAAATTTGTTGAGATTAGTTTGTCTCTTACTTACGCATCACCCTCGATGGGAGGGAGTTGAGATTAGTTGTTCATTTGAATAAGAAATCAACATTTTAATGCAACATTGAGCCATAAGCCATTGTGAGTATTTGGAAAATAAGAACCGATACAAGGAAAGTTTGAACCGACCAGAATTTTGCGTATATTTCAAATCCAATTAGTATTTATCTTACGAGATGTTCAAGGTTTCAAGTTTATCCAAAATTCTAAGGGTAATTATCTCAACCACAAACCGTTTTCATGGCTTAAACTTACCACTAATCCAGGCTCATTCAAAAATTCCAATCCAAGATTTGAGATTTGAGTGAAAGTATTACATTGATCTCTAAAAAGTCCTTTACAAGCCAAGATGCAAGACTTTCAAACAAATCCCTACAAATTGAAAACGGGCTTTCACAGAAATTAAACAATAAGAAACAAGTGGACAAAGATTTGAACTACGCATGATCCCGATCCCTGTATTTCTTCAACACCAGAAAATTTTCTTAACACATAACTGTTAGCAACAGAGGCTAATTTGAAACCAACATTCTACTCAAGGCTGTTGTGATTTGTCCCAAGGCCACTTGATGTAAATGCGTTGAAATCTGACAAAGGTGCTACCGGCTGCCGACATTATCAACAACATCATCCTCCCTACTGGACAGGCGAGCAAACCACTTTGTTTCAGCTTCGAAGAGGTCCCCTTAACTACTTCGAGCAACTTGTCAAAACAACCGAGCTCAGAACCTACAAAATGCAACCGATATTCAAAATGCCGTTAAAGAATTGAATTACAAGTTAAGAAATAAGAAGAATTGAGAAGTTTCGGCCCTCAGTTTCAGGCATCATCGGCGGAAGACTCGAGTGGCCGGAAGAGCAACGGAAGTCGTCACCCGCTTCCTACCAAGCATCGAAAGGAACTGAATTTCGGACCAGAAAGCGACTGGTTTCAGAAAACTTTCAACATAATACAAAACACCATATTCCACCAACGTAATCGAAGATAGCGGCAATTCCGACCCTTTTCGGTTCAGATGCAATGTCATCATCCCCGAGTTTTGGAGCCTTTCTCATCAACATCAGAGTTGGTAATATCTGAGCCCCAGGAGTTTGCCCTGCAAAAAGAGAAGTGTCAACGCAGCTCGAGAAGTAAGTCAGAAACGACCGCACTCCCAGGCAACAAGAAGAATTAAAATTTTCATCGAAGATAATTCGTATGCCTAGTTTTTACAAAGCAATCAAGCAGAACAAATCAAAGCATCACAACCTGCAAGAAGGGAGCAGCGCATAACACATTCAGTTTACAAAGAAAGCACCCAAGGCCAGCACATGTTCGTAAAACCGCATACTCGCAGCTTCCACGTAAACCAGCAACGCCAACCATAACCCTGCAGAATACAAAAGAAGGTTATAATGGATTGGAAAGAAAACAACAGAACTGAGTAGCCACAAGAAATGGCCACAACTCTTCACAGAAACACCAGTGATAATCAAATACAACCACTATTTAGGAGTCAATCGAAAACTCAAAGTAGAGTTGGAAGAAGTCAAGCCCTCAGAACTATGAAGTGCATCATCGGGCATAGGCTCGAGCGGCCGGAAAAGCAAAAGAAACTTTCACCGACTTCTTACCGAGCATTGAACCATTTAAGAACAAACAACAGAGAAACGAAAGGCAACTATCGCGGCTTAGACCATAAGGTCGTCACGGCCCAAACACCTTCCCGACGGCCAAGACCGGTAACGTCCATTCAAAAGTTTCCCTGCGAAGAAGAAGAAAAGAAGATGTCAACAGTACTACAAAGCCAACAATGAATAATAACAAATTGCCACGAAGGAAGAGAGGTTCAAAACAACCCAAAATTGGAGCCAACATCTCATCAACAGAATCAGAAGAGAGTTAAATGTCGTTTCCTACAATCATCAAGTAATCCCGACAGAGAATCACCCAAATAGGAAACTCTTAAAAGCAATTTCAATGGAGACCCATGGTACTCATGTATAAAAGCAGCGAAGGGTCACAACAGAAAAGGGGACCATCAAAGAGAACCACAAAGAAATCATTTATCTCAACCATAGAAAAAAAACTCCTACGAGAAACGTCACGAAAAAAAAGGAGCTCAGATCGGAAGAGTCGTCATCCTCACGTTCGCCCAGACGCTCTCACCGGAGCATCACCGCAAACAAAAGTGAGGCCGCTATCAAGAAGCCATCGACGGTTCTTTAAAGTCACCGTCGCGACAAATCGTAACTGTAAGCCGCCACTAACACACGATCTGCTTTGTAGTTGTTTATTTTGCAAGTTCCATTCACATGCAGAAACAATCGGAGAAGACAAAAAGGGTCAATTGGAGGTGAAGAAGAAGCAATCGTGATGAGAGTCGACCGGGGGGGGGGGGGGGGGAGGGTCGATTTGGGGGCTAGGGTTTTGTTCTTCCGTTTTATTTTTTTTTCTCTGTTGTAATTTTGTAATTGTATGCACACGCACACACAGCAATTACCACACACCTTCACATCATCACCATTCATCACTTATCATACAGTCACCTATCGCAGGCCCACGATAAGCCCCACAGGGCCTACCACACGCAACCAGGAGCCCTCTCCTAAACCCCTCGTTAACTCACTAATCTCTTAATTAACCCACTTAATCTTCTATCTTAATTAATTAATGATACACCTAATTATTAATTTAATTAACTGTCACTTTTTAAAAAAAAACCAATTTTCAAAATAAACTAATAACTCTTTTAATTAATCAGTTTTTAATTAATCATTAACTTAATCATCTTTTTATAAAAATTAACTAATAACCTTTTTATTATTTAATTTAATTAGGTTAAAAAAGGAAAACAACCAATTTATTTTTTTTCATAATCTTTAAACACAATTTTATTTTCTTAATAATTAAGTTCACTCCCTCATAATTTAGAAAGTCCTTTTTTTTAAAAAAGCTTTTAAGAAAACAATTTCGTAATTAAACCAAATATATAAATAAAATATAAAACCTTTTTCTTAAAACTTTTTTACCACAAACTTATTTAGTAAAGATGAATAATAACTTTTACCTATCCTACTTAATAAAACTTTTTTTTCTCAAAATTTACATTAATAAAATCTTTTCTATTAAAAATCTAATCATCACTTAAAAAAAACCTAAGATAAAACTTTTGCTAAAACGAATCCCATATAACCTTTTTATTAAAATTAATATAATACAACTTTTATATAAATCTCACTAAAAAATAATAACCAAATAACTCTTCTAAAATTAATTTATCACCTAACTTTTTATTAAAACTAATTCAACTTTTCTTAAGACCAAATCAATAGCAGTAATTTTCTCATAAATCAATCACAATGTCAACAAAATAACACAACTTTTCTTAAAATCAATTCAACTCTTTTAAAATCAATGTCGCCTAAAATCAACTCGACTAAAATCAATATTACATCGTAATTAAATCAATCGCGCACGCTTACGCTTATGATCCACCTTCACTCACGCATTCACTTCCACTCACTTGCACCTTAGTGCTTTCATGCGTCCGTGTATGTTTTATTTATCCGCTTTTTCCGCAATTTACTCTTATCGAATCGCATTATGCACGTCCAAAGGAAGAATCTGCGCATGACTTAAATAATTGTGCGTATGCATCACATTTGCATCATTTCCCCAGGATCCTTGATCCCATTCAAGTCGATCTCTTAAGTTAAGATCCTACCCCATAGGAAGGACCTTTATCTTTACAACTTAGATATAAACAAATCAACTCAATTCAAACATATTCAAACACATTAAAGAATGAGATGTTAATCATCTTAAGTGGATAAAACTTCTCCTCCATAACAACACAATCAATTTTCCTACAACGTTGTGGCGGTTAAAATAAGTAATCTCCCTTAAAATGACAACTCATCTTTTCTCCTAAAATCAATCAATCAACTACCCTAATCCTGTAGGAACTTTGACCACGGTCAAAGAACTCCTCAAACCCTTTAGGGGAACTACAGAGACTCTGATTCCACTCCCGTAAGGATATGTAGGCATAAAATGCGAAATTATATCGAGTATACTTAGAATTAAACCCCTAGGTCTTTTATCCCTTAAGCAGATAACCCTTAGCAATAAACAACATAAAACAAGAGGTTCCTGTAGAGTACTACAGAAACTTAGGATGCTAGCACCTTCCATAAGTTTAACCAACCTCCGAACCTATAACTATCTAGCTTGCATTTGCATTGCATCGTGGGTATTTCGATCTTTTTCCATTCCTTTAGACAAATAAAGTTCGGTTGCAAAATGAATTAAAGATTCAAACTAATCAATAGTTTGGTATCCAAATTTCACCGCGACAGAAATGGCGACTTCACTGGGGAGTCTCAGTGGGTTTCCTTAACTTGTTTATTTTACTTGCTTATTCTTATGTTTGATTATCTGTTTATTTGTATAATTGTTTATTTGTTGCTTTTGGGTTGATCCTTGAGTGGTGAGACAAAATCCTACACCCGGACTTGAGTGAACTTAAGATATGATGGTGATATATTCGACGAGGCTTATAGGGAGTGAGTCCCGACCAAGTTGACTCGAGAATCACCGCTCAGTTGAGACCCTTTCTAGAATAGTTCGGTTGAACGAGTATAGTCGTAAAAACTTTTACTATTTTGATTGGAGTCCATGATATTGAGGATCGTAGTTACCTTTAACCCCACTTTGGCCTTTATTAGGACGTAGTGCGAGACTATGAGGGAGTAGTCCCGAAATAGTGCTATGCGATGCTACACTCAAAAGAGGTTCTCTTGAGAATATTATTAACTACCGAGTTAGTCGGAAAATTGATAATATCTGAAAGATGGACTAATGATTTTGGGCACCCCTTAGAACCTTGTTCTGCAGGTACAATCCACCTCTAGTCCTTGTCCTTTGGGAATGGGTAGACCCTTTACTCCATGCTTGTTTCAAACCTAGGACCTTTCTTGTTTGTTTAAATTTGTGTCCTTATGTGCTTACTTGTGTTTGTTGAATCCATATAGCATCATACTAAATTGGACTTCATGGGATTTACCTTTAATTTATGAACATTATAGGACACTATGGATTCCAATAGAAGAAATACTTTGAAATATACTTTTAAGAGTCCTAAATTGGGTGACCTAAGGAAGTTGGGAGCTTTGATTGAAGACCAAGAAGGATTCAAGAGCAAGTATGGGAAGTTACTACCTTTGTTGAATCGTGGGGTGAATGAGAATCTGCTTTCTGCCTTGCTACAATTCTACGACCCGATTTATCATTGTTTTACTTTCTCGGATTATCAGTTATTGCCTACCCTAGAAGAATACTCTTATTTGGTTGGTCTACCTATCTTGGAAGAGTCTCATTTTCCTTTCTTAGAAGGCGACCCTAAGAAGCAAGACATTGCTAAGATCCTCTACCTAAAAGTATCTGACATCAAGGAAAACCTGGTTACCAAAGGTGGAACTTTCAGTCTGACTACAGATTTCTTAATCAAGAAAGCCCGGTATTATGATGATTATACAAATAGGGTTCCGTTTGAAACAATATTTGATCTACTTGTTTATGGAGTGTTTTTATTCCCAAGTTTTGAAGGGTTTGTCGACCTCAATGCCATCAAGATTTTCATGAAGAAAAACCCAGTTCCCACCTTATTGGCTAACATCTATCATTCTGTGCATCTCCGAAACCTTCATGGTGGAGGGATGATCACATGTTGTGTGCCCTTGCTATACAAGTGGTTTATTTCGCACTTGCCTAAGTATGTCTCTTTTTGGAACCTTAATAGTGGATGCTGGTAAGAAAAAATTATGGCTTTGACTCATTCAGATATTGATTGGTATAGCCGTGAGTATAATAGGATTTTGATCATTGATAATTGTGGAGATTTTGCTAACACACCCTTGCTTGGCTTTGATGGAGGGATTAGTTATAGTCCTGTTTTAGCTCATTGACAATTGGGATATCCGTTGAAGGAACCACCTAAGAGTGTTCATGTGGAGAGCATTTTCTTCAAGGATAACAAAGAGCTTCAAGAGAAGATTGTGGATGCGTGGGGGCATTTGCACAAGAAAGGGAAGGATAGTCTTGGGAAACTTAATTGCGTGTCCTTGGAACCATACCTTCAGTGGGTCAGAGAGAGAGCAATCAAGTTGAAGATGCCTTATCTCGGTCAAGATCCTATACCTCCAAGGGAAGAACCTGTTTATGTCTTTATGTCCAAAGCTGAAAAGTTAAGAGTCGCTTTGAGGAAGTCACAACATGAGTCAGAGTCATGGAAGAACAAGTACCAAGTGGTTGTTGCAGAGAATGCCGAACTCCAGAAACAGAAGGACGAACTTCAGAAGCAGCTACAGTCGAAGGATGAAGAGCTTCTCCCTTGCAAGAAGAGGAGAGCTCTGGAGAATTTATTTTTCTCTGACCCACAATGTACTATTTGGAAGCTGGTTGTGGACAACCTTATCCGCGAGAAGACCCAGTTGGAAGAGGAGCTCAAGCGGCGGAATTCAGAACTTCCTTAGGGATTTCATTAGCTTTTATTTAGCTATTTATTTGGGACTTTTAAAAGCATAATTATTTGTAATACGTTTCAAAGATGTTTTCTTTTACCGCAATGTTTATAAATAGTTGGGATCCCATGAAGTCCTACTCATCTTGCATTGGATTCTTTTCTTTATTCACTTCAAGAAACTCAATTTCGTTTCACAGGTATTGTAACCATGGACTTCAAAAGAGAAGCATTGAAGTATACTTTTCAGAGTCCCAACATTGAAAGCTTGAGAGAACTAGCAGATCTTATCGAGAACCGTCACGCTTTTGCAACAGAATATGGAGAAGCCTTCTGTTTTCTCAAGCTCAAGATGAAAGAGGGGCTGTTGGAGACCCTTGTTCAGTTCTATGATCCGCTGTACCATTGTTTCACCTTTCCAGATTACCAGTTAATGCCGACCTTGGAAGAGTATTCTGATTTTTTGAAGATACTCGTGACCACTCGACCTGTGTTTACCGGATTGGAGGACATGCCCAATGATCGAGAGATCGCCAATGCTACTCGTCTCAGCCTAGCAGACGTTCAAGCTCATTTAACCACCAAGGAAGGAGTCCTTGGATTTCCAGCCGGTTTCGTGATTGAGAAAGTTCGTTACCACGCTGAAAGGAAGGAAGTCCCGATCATGGAAGCTACCTTTGCCTTGTTAGTCTATGGGATTTTCTGGTTCCCAAAAATTGATGACTTTGTCGACATGGACGCTATTAAGCTGTTCATCCTCAAGAACCCAGCTCCTACCTTGTTAGCTGACATGTACCATTCGATCCATTCGAAGAATGCTGAAGGAGGAGGAGATATTGTTTATTGTACCGCCTTACTATATTCATGGTTTATTGCTCGCCTAGCTCGACACCCGTCTGTTTGGGAGCAGATAGAAGAACCCCGTTGGTTTGAAATAGTCATGGCCCTTACCTACTCTGATATTATGTGGTATGACCCTACTTATGGAGGTGTTGATATGATCCATAGCTGTGGAGGATTCCCCAATGTACCTCTTATTGGGAGGGAAAGATGCATCAGTTACAACCCTGCTTTGGCTCGCCGGCAATTGGGGCACCCGATGAATAAAGTACCTGACCCAACCCTGCTAGAGGGAATCTTTCTCAAGGAAGGAGAGGATCCAGATTTGAAGACCGTCATAATTTATGCATTGAAGTACGTCAACGTGGAAGGAGGGACCGCTTTAGGGTTCCCTAATTGTGCTGCCTCCGAAGACTACCTGTGTTGGGTGCATGAGAGAGCCCTCGACCTCAAGATTTCGTTCCCTTTTCATGAACCTATGGTGTTGACCTTTCATGATCCTGATTGGTTTGATGTGAGTGAGGTAGATCAATTGAAGGCCGCCTTGGACGAGGCTCGAAAACTGAAGGCCGCTTGGAGGAACAAGTTTTTCACCCTCAAGGTAGAGAAAGAGAAGTCCCAGAAGCTGTCAGAGATAGAATTTTCAAAGAAGAGGAAGGCACGAGAGGATTTATTTTCCTCTCACACCTCTTCCAGAGCTGTCACCAGAAATGATATTCCCCCAGCTACTGTGGCTTGGAAAGAATGTGTCGATCGACTCATCAGTGAGAAGGCCGAATTGCAGAAACGCGTCAACTAGTTAGAAGAAGAACTTCGTGCACAGAAGGGGCATAGGGAGTAGATCTCCGAGTTCTCTTTTGCTTTTGGTCCAATGTAATAAACTCTTAAAAGAGTACTTTTCTTTGTAATGCCTCTCGAATATCAAAAATATATAAGTTTTTTTTCCAACGTTATAATACTGAAAAAAACACTTTGAGTTTCTTGAAGTTTCATCTTGCATTCTGCATAGCATCTTACATTTTAGCATGTGCATGTGTCTCTTCTCCGCTGCGTCCTCATCCGTCTTTCTGTCTTTGTCTCGCCAGCTGATGTCTTGACCATTTAACCAAGCTCAAAGTACGTGCTAAAGGATAGTAAAAAGAACAAAGATATGGATCGCATGACTGTTTTTAGGGTAAGGACTAATCTGGTATTTTCCTCCGACAACAATGTTCAGCAAGTAGATGTTCATACGCAACCTCAGCCTTCGCCAGACAACCTGTTTATTCAAGTTGATGAAAGAGATTCCCGATTTCTGCAGTGTATGCCGAATCTTCAGAGTATTCACGCTGAGAAGAAAATGGATGAACCTATACTTGCAGCAATGGAGAAAGGATTCCATGATCTCAAAGAGCAATTGAGGATGGTGAAAAGAACTGATACATCTGGTCTCAAAGCTCATAACTTATGTTTAGTTCCAGGCATAATCATTCCTCCAAAGTTCAAGATGCCTGCCTTTGAGGTATACAAGGGTATTGGTTGTCCAAAATACTATTTGACGATGTTTTGTCGAAAGATGACTGCCTACATCGACAACGAAAAACTGATGATTCATTGCTTTCGGGAAAGCTTATGTGGGGCATCCTTGATGTGGTATATGAAGCTGCAAAGTAGTTGCGTTCAGTCTTAGGAAGACTTAGCTGTTGCTTTTGTGAAACAATACAGCTACAGTTTGGATAAAGCTCCGGATAGTAATCACTTGGCAAACAAGGTTAAGAATAACAACGAATCTTTCAAGGAATATGTGTAGCAATGAGAAGAATCGGCAGCCCAAGTTCATCCACCGCTACAGGAGAGAGGATTAACAGAGGCACTGCCATATCCAGCTCTGATACCTCATCCTCAACATTAGTATGCAATTCCTGCTCACAATGAACAACAATTATCTCCTAAGCAGAGGTTGGCTCCTCCAGATCGACAACAGAATCGACGGGTTCGGAGACGGCTTCGTCATCAGAAGATACCTCAAGTTTTTTCGAAAGGAGGAATTCATGGGTTTTATCCCATCCCTCTGACGTATGCTGATTTGTTCCCAGCTTTGATCCAAAAAGGTCATATCCAGACAAGAGTTCCACCTAAGATGCCCGAGAAACTTCCGTACTGGTATAAAGCTGACAAATTTTGTCCATACCATCAAGGCGCTCCAGGCCATGATATTGAGAACTGTTACGGTTTGAAGGAAGACGTTCAAAGGTTGGTTAAGTGCAGGACTTTATCCTTTAAGGATTCCTATCCTAATGACCAAGACACTCCTTTACCTCAGCATGGTTCGTCCTCCGTGAACATGATCCAAGGTTATCTGGGGAGCTCATATCAACATGGTGTCTGAAGGCTGCATATCAGACGATTCTGCAAAGACCGAATAAAATCCTGGGAGAGGCCCATCAGAGTGTTTTCCCATTTGTTTTGTGTTTTTTCTATTTCTTTGATTAAAAGCATATTTGGCATGTAAGAACTCGTTATTTTGAATAATTAATACAGTAAAATGTTTGTCTTGAAGAAATCCATTCGTTTTCACTCGCAAAATGTTTTTCATAATTTATAATGCCAGCTTTATCCAATTTCCTTTTCACTTTGGTGAATAATTGGGGGGAGGATGACGAAGTAAAACGCAGGATCTCGTTGTATACTTTTGAATAAAAGTCCTACTGATGATGTAAGGCATTATTTCAACCTCCCAAACGCCCGAGATATTTAAACTTCCCTAAACTAGATAAAGAATATGTCTTTCCCAAATCAAAACCTCGTTTTAACCTGGGGCAGGGTATCATAAAAAATAAGCATCTTTCAAAAAACTGGGCGGGCACAAGTATACTCTAACCCTTTTATCCTTTTGTTTTACGCATCAGAAATTAAACCCAGATACCGCCCTCAAAGTCCTAATGGAAGTATGGTTTAGTTCGAAAGCATACTCGATAAGATATCGTTTCCTGACTCCTATGAGCTATGCTCAAATTTAGTATCGGCCTTATAAATAAATCTAATTCATATCCTAACTAGTGACTTCGGTCACTAATTATTGTGATATCTTTTTCAAAAAAAATTTCTTCAAGACAAACATATATGTTGTATTAACAGTTTCAGAATCAACATTTCTGACCTGCTAATTTTTGCCCGATATCTTAGAAAATTTACACATAGACATTGATGATGAAATTTGAAGACTTTGCTGACCTGGGGAAAATTATTCTCCAAGAGGTTTGATTCGCACGAGTTTGGATTCACCTATAACACAGGTTTGAAGACTCAGTTATACCGTCAATCAGGGGCAGTTATGTCGAGATTCGACGAATCTCTCCAAGAGTTTAAAAACAGTGGGGCATTTGGACGCCGTGTTTTCTGTAAAATCCTCTCGAGATGACCCTTTTTCTCGTGAACCGCATGGCCTAGGGCACTTGAGAGTCAAAGAGGGTTGTGACAATTTTGTAACGAATATTTTCAACGCTAGAAAACTCCTGTTGGTGACTTGAGAATCCCTAGTGAACTGATTAGCTTCACCTCTCCAGCGATGCAGATGTTTATTTCATCTCCACTGAAGTTTCGACTCCAACATATTCAACAACTTTTGTTAACTCTGGTTTCCCCATTGAATGGATATTTATTTTATCCATGAAGCTTCCGCAATTTTGAGATGGATTCATTTCCAGCAGATCCTTATTCTCATCTTCAACAGGATAGCTGATTTTCATCTTGACAATTCTTCAAGTAAGATCAAGGTTTTGTATCCCCAAGTGGAATGCTTTCTATTCCCCAGATGAAATTTTTGGAAGCTCTGAAGCAGGAGTGTGATCCCATATCTAGTTCCCCACCTATCCTCAGTGGTACTTCTATCTTCAAAGATTTAGTTGGATGCTCGTTCCGAGATGTTTACTTCATCTCTGGTTGCTTCTTTTCGTTTGTTTTGTCAGCATAAACATACACACATCATATAGATAGATAGCGTAGCATTTGCATTTCTGCATCTTTGTGTTTGTTTGTTCTGTCACCTTGGTCGTGTCTAACCCCAAGTGACTGGGTGTGTTCTCTCTTTCCAAGTAGAGTTGTCAGCCTTAGGTAGAAAGATCTCAACGCTTCTATTTCCCCACGAAGTTTGATCCTCATGGAGGACGATTGTTTTAGTACATTCCCATCTGAGTTCATACCTCAATGGTCGAGTCTTGCTTGATAGTTTCACCTCGGTTACTTCCCGATGTGAACTTCGGCCCTTGGCAATCACAGTGTCGGATATCTCCAACTTTCAAACATTGATTAAGTGTGCATTTATCTTGCACTTTACTACCTAAGAGGTTCTTTCTGAGGACAATTATCGAAGACAGATATTTCTCCAACAGTTTTATCAGAGCATCCTCAACAATTTATATCTGGACTGCAAACATCCTCTTTATTTGAGCAACTCGTTTTGATCAGGATCTCCCTCAGAACGACGAATGGCTGTCTCTTCAGGACCATCTGTCCATCCCCAGTGGATTTATCAAGATTATCAATTCATCAAAAAAGGAATTCCTCCAGAAATATACCAGAGAAATGCGTCGAAGACATTACAAATATCTCTCTTTAGTTGAGAATTTACACTACAATGATATATACTTTTACAGCTACAATAAGGGTACTCCCCAGGAATGTATTCCCCAGTGAGTCCATCGCACAAGATCAATTCCATCAAGTGACATCTCCCCAGAGAAGTCAAAGAAATTCATTACAGTCAGTCTCTCTTTATTTGAGAAGACATATTTACAAATCAATCGGCCTACATCTCTTCCAAAGATCCCCGGTGAAAATTTTCAATCTCCAATACACTATGGCTCACAACCAACAAATTTTACAATCTACAAAGTTCTACAATGACATCTATGATCTACAAAATCTACAATCCCCTGTGAAGATACTATCCCGAGTTTTCATCATTTTGGGTAGGAACTGAGACCCGTTCATGGAAAACACACCATGAGTCGTTGGGGAGGTTTATTTCAAGAGAACTGAGACCCGTTCATGGCAAACACACCATGAGTCGTTGGGAAGGTTATTTCAAGAGACTGAGACTCGTTCATGGTAAACACACCATGAGTCATTAGGGGGTTTATTTCAAGAGAACTGAGACCCGTTCATGGCAAACACACCATGAGTCGTTGGGGAGGTTTATTTCAAGAGAACTGAGACCCGTTCATGGCAAACACACCATGATTCGTTGGGGAGGTTTATTTCAAGAGAACTGAGACCAGTTCATGGCAAACACACCATGAGTCGTTGGGGAGGTTTATTTCAAGAGAACTGAGACCCGTTCATGGCAAACACACCATGAATCGGGGAAGTTTTATTTGCACTATTATCAACACCACACTCAATTAAGAAGCGGGATTCTGTTTCGATCAAGAAGGTTCGTTTTGGTTATTACCATTGTTTGGACTGCCACACGTTGGTAGTAAATTATCCTTCGATTACAAGTTTCTCACATGTTGTTTAAACTGCCATATTCTATGCGCATGTGCTCCGGTCTTATATTTTTGGAGATTCCCCATTACTGGTTGTTTCCTTTCCCCGTGGAGTCTCGTTTTGTTGAGCCCTTCTTTTCTGTTGCTCCTGCGTTTCTCGCATGTTTGGTCTCGTTTTTCCCCTGTGGCACCTTTCCTCCATATGACCCTCTGTCTTGCGTTCTCATATCTTTGCATATCATTTGCATTCGGTGGCTTCTTAGGGCCAAAAATTTGTGCAGTGTTTGTATTTAAGTCCCTCCTATCTCGTCGACACGAAGATTTCAATCTCCATATCTCCGGACAGAAGAAACTTAAATAGGGGCATCTGTCGCACCCTAATTTTTGACCTTAAGATCCCACCTCCTTATTTATCCTTTGTGTAATATCTTTATAATTGTGTGTGTGTGTGTGTGTGTTTTACGGCTAACCAACTTGTGCAGCTTGCAGGGACATGGCTGAGATTAAATCCATAAAGAGCTAAGTGGAGTCATCCTTGCCTAGATTCCTTTGTTTCAAAGCTCATGAGTACAAGTGTGTTGGTAACTTCTTCATAGCAATTTCGTACGAGTTGAGAGATTTATTTTAGGTGATGCGGCTGTTCAACCATCCCGGGAAGGTTAATTAGTAGCATCGGGCCGCTAGAGGTTTGTCTCTTACTTACGCATCACCCTCGATGGGAGGGAGTTGAGATTAGTTGTTCATTTGAATAAGAAATCAACATTTTAATGCAACATTGGGCCATAAGCCATTGTGATTATTTGGAAAATAAGAACCGATACAAGGAAAGTTTGAACCGACCAGAATTCTGCGTATATTTCAAATCCTATTAGTATTTATCTTACGATATGTTCAAGGTTTCAAGTTTATCCAAAATTCTAAGGGTAATTATCTTAACCACAAACCGTTTTCATGGCTTAAACTTACCACTAATCCAAGCTCATTCAAAAATTCCAATCCAAGATTTGAGATTTGAGTGAAAGTATTACATTGATCTCTAAAAAGTCCTTTATAAGCCAAGATGCAAGACTTTCAAACAAATCCCTACAAATTGAAAACGAGCTTTCATAGAAATTAAACAATAAGAAACAAGTGGACAAAGATTTGAACTACGCATAATCCCGATCCCTGTATTTCTTCAACACCAGAAAATGTTCTTAACACATAACTGTTAGCAATAGAGGCTAATTTGAAACCAACATTCTACTCAAGGCTGTTGTGATTTGTCCCAAGGCCACTTGATGTAAATGCGCTGAAATCTGACAAAGGTGTTGTCGGCTGCCGACATTATCAACAACATCATCCTCCCTACTGGACAGGCGAACAAACCACTTTGTTTCGGCTTCGAAGAGGTCCCCTTAACTACTTCGAGCAACTTGTCAAAACAACCGAGCTCAGAACCTGCAAAATGCAACCGATATTCAGAATGCCGTTAAAGAAGTGAATTACAAGTTAAGAAATAAGAAGAATTGATAAGTTTCGGCCCTCCGTTTCAGGCATCATCGGGCGGAAGACTCGAGTGGCCGGAAGAGCAACGGAAGCCGTCACCCGCTTCCTACCAAGCATCGAAAGGAACTGAATTTCGGACCAGAAAGCGACTGGTTTCAGACAACTTTCAACATAATACAAAACACCATATTCCACCAACAATAATCGAAGACAGCAACAATTCCGACCCTTTTCGCTTCAGACGCAGTGTCATCATCACTGAGTTTTGGAGTCTTTCTCATCAACATTAGAGTTGGTAATATCTGAGCCCCAGGAGTTTTCCCTGCAAAAAGAGAAGTGTCAACGCAGCTCGAGAAGTAAGTCAGAAACGACCGCACTCCCAAGCAACAAGAAGAATTAAAATTTTCATCGAAGATAAGTCATATTCCTAGTTTTTACAAGGCAATCTAGCAGAACAAATCAAAGCATCACAACCTGCAAGAAGGGAGCAGCGCATAACACATTCAGTTTACAAAGAAAGCACCCAAGGCCAGCACATGTTCGCAAAACCGCATACTCGCAGCTTCCATGCAAACCAGCAACGCCAACCATAACCATGCAGAATACAAAAGAAGGTTATAATGGATTGGAAAGAAAACAGCAGAACTGAGTAGCCACAAGAAACGACCACAACTCTTCCCAGAAACACCAGTGACAATCAAAGACAGCCACTATTTAGGAGTCAATCGAAAACTCAAAGTAGAGTTGGAAAAAGTCAAGCCCTCAGAACTATGAAGTGCATCATCGGGCATAGGCTCGAGCGGCCGGAAGAGCAACAGAAACTGTCATCGACTTCTTACCGAGCATCAAACCATTTAAGAACAAACAACAGAGAAACGAAAGGAAACTATCGCGGCTCAGACCATAAGGTCATCACGGCCCAAACACCTTCCCGACGGCTAAGACCGGTAACGTCCATTCAAAAGTTTCCCTGCGAAGAAAAAAAGAAGATGTCAACAGTACTACAAAGCCAACAGTGAATAATAACAAATTGCCACAAAGGAAGAGAGGTTCAAAACTTCCCAAAATTGGAGCCAACATCTCATCGACAGAATGAGAAGAGAGTTAAATGTCGTTTCCCACAATCATCAAGTAATCCCGACAGAGAATCACCCAAATAGGAAACTCTTAAAAGCAATTTCAATAGAGGCCCATGGTACTCATGTATAAAAGCAGCGAAGGGTCACAACAGAAAAGGGGACCATCGAAGAGAACCACAAAGAAATCATTTATCTCAACCATAGAAAAAAACTCCTACGAGAAACGTCACGAAAAAAAAGGAGCTCAGATCGGAAGATTCGTCATCCTCGCGTTCGCCCAGACGCTCTCACCGGAGCATCACCGCAAACAAAAGCGAGGTCGCTATCAAGAAGCCATCGATGGTTCTTTAAAGTCACCGTCGCGGCAAATCGTAACCGTAAGCCGCCACTAACACACGATCTGCTTTGTAGTTTTTTATTTTGCAGGTTCCATTCACATGCAGAAACAATCGGAGAGGACAAAAAGGGTCAATCGAAGGTGAAGAAGAAGAAATCGCAACGAGAGAGTCGACGGGGGGGGGGGGGGGGGGGGGTCGAGTTTGGGGCTAGGGTTTTGTTCTTCCGTTTTATTTTTTTTCTCTGTTGTAATTCTGTAATTGTATGCACACAGACACACAACAATTACCACGCACCTTCACATCATCACCATTCATCACTTATCATACAGTCACCCGCCGCAGGCCCACGATAAGCCCCACGGAGCCTACCACATGCAACCAGGAGCCCTCTCCTAAAACCCTCGTTAACTCACTAATCTCTTAATTAACCCACTTAATCTTCTATCTTAATTAATTAATGATACACCTAATTATTAATTTAATTAACTGTCACTTTTTAAAAAAAAAACAATTTTCAAAATAAACTATTAACTCTTTTAATTAATCAGTTTTTAATTAATTATTAACTTAATCATCTTTTTATAAAAATTAACTAATAACCTTTTTATTATTTAATTTAATTAGCTTAAAAAAGGAAAACAACCAATTTATTTTTTTTCATAATCTTTAAACACAATTTTATTTTCTTAATAATTAAGTTCACTCCCTCATAATTTAGAAAGTCCTTTTTTTAAAAAAAAGCTTTTAAGAAAACAATTTCGTAATTAAACCAAATATATTAATAAAAAAACATTTTTCTTAAACCTTTTTTACCACAAACTTATTTAGTAAAGATGAATAATAACTTTTACCTATCCTACGTAATAAAACTTTTTTTCTCAAAATTTACATTAATAAAATCTTTTCTATTAAAAGTCTAATCATCACTTTAAAAAAACCTAAGATAAAACTTTTGCTAAAATGAATCCCATATAACCTTTTTATTAAAATTAATATAATATAACTTTTATATAAATCTCACTAAAAAATGATAACCAAATAACTCTTCTAAAATTAATTTATCACCTAACTTTTTATTAAAACTAATTCAACTTTTCTTAAGACCAAATCAATAGCAGTAATTTTCTCATAAATCAATCACAATGTCAACAAAATAACACAACTTTTCTTAAAATCAATTCAACTCTTTTAAAATCAATGTCGCCTAAAATCAACTCGACTAAAATCAATATTACATCGTAATCAAATCAATCGCGCACGCTTACGCTTATGATCCACCTTCACTCACGCATTCACTTCCATGCGCTTAGCGCTTTTTCATGCATCCGTGTATGTTTTATTTATCCGCTTTTTCCGCAATTTAGCATTTCCGCAATTTACTCTTATCGCATCGCATTATGCACGTCCAAAGGAAGAATCTGCGCATGACTTAAAGAATTGTGCGTATGCATCACATTTGCATCATTTCCCCAAGATCCTTGATCCCATTCAAGTCGATCTCTTACGTTAAGATCCTACCCCATAGGAAGGACCTTTATCTTTACAACTTAGATATAAACAAATCAACTCAATTCAAACATATTCAAACACATTAGAGAATGAGATGTTAATCATCTTAAGTGGATAAAACTTCTCCTCCATAACAACACAATCAGTTTTCCTACAACGTTGTGGCGGTTAAAATAAGTAATCTCCCTTAAAATGACAACTCATCTTTTCTCCTAAAATCAATCAATCAACTACCCTAATCCCGTAGGAACTTTGACCATAGTCAAAGAACTCCTCAAACCCTTTAGGGGAACTACAGATACTCTGATTCCACTCCCGTAAGGATATGTAGGCATAAGATGCGATATCTTATCGAGTATACTTAGAATTAAACCCCTAGTTCTTTTATCCCTTAAGCAGATAACCCTTAGCAATAAACAACATAAAACAAGAGGTTCCTGTAGAGTACTACAGAAACTTAGGATGCTAGCACCTTCCCTAACTTTAACCAACTCCCGAACCTATAACTGTCTAGTTTGCATTTTCATTGCATCATGGGTATTTCGATCTTTTTCCCTTCCTTTGGACAAATCAAAGTTCGGTTGCAAAATGAATTGAAGATTCAAACTAATCAATAGTTTGGTATCTAAATTTCACCGCGACAATCATTTATATAGGGTTCCATAAATTCGTCATCCTCTAGGATGGGGGTCGAGGGCAATTTTATTGTTTCGGTGGGTTCTTCTTAGTCTAACTCTCTTATGCACTCATCGATGATATCGATGACACAACACAAGTCATCTATGGCAGGTTCCATTAAGAATTTGGATAAGATAAATTCTACTTTCTCAACACCTACTTAGAAAGTCATCTTTCCTCTCTTGACATCTATTATAGCTCCAACTATCGATGAAAAGGGTCTACCTAGAAGGGTAGGAATTTCTTCATCTTCTTTAATGTCCATAACGACAGAGTCTGTTGGAATGTAAAGTTGACTAATTCTAACTGGGATGTCTACTAAGATACCTATAGGGTACTTAACTAACCTATCGGTCAATTGAAGGGACATCCTAGTTGGTTACATGTCTCCTAGGTTTAGTTTATTGCATACGGCTAAAGGAATTAAGCTCACGATGGCTCCTAAGTCCAAAAGGGCTTTAACGATGACATAATTTCCTAAAACACAAGGTATAGAAAAATTATGGGGTCTTTCTCCTTTTTAGCATATTTGTTTTCAGCAATATAGTTGCATTCTAATAGTTTTGAGACATCAAGTCTACATTTGTTGGTTAAAATTTCTTTATGGAATTTACCATAAGATGGTATTTGGGTAATGGCTTTGGTGAATGGTATCTCAAGTGGAGTTTCTCAATCACTTTTACAAACTTTTTGTATTGGTTATCTATCGTTACTCGAAAAATGTAACAACGTCGAGGAGAAAGAGGAAAATAGGAGAGTCATCGTTGAACTTTATTTATCCCAAAAGGGGAAGGGAAAAAATCGAGAAATGGATAAGATGGTCTTGCAACCAAATTATGGGTTCGGAAGCTGGTTATGTGAAGGGAAGGTAATAGCACCCTCCACATCTATCGTACTTGATGGGAACCATTCGCTTGTCTCATGTGTAATGGTGTTTTCTAAAGGAATTTCTAGGAAGAGTGTTTTAATAAAACCTTATTCTCTTATTTAAAGATGTTTTGATTTTGAATGGTAAGTACTTTATGACAGTGAACCCTAAAGGTAATGTCAAGCACTCGGGATAGGAGAAGGCCTTCACCTAACCACTTCAAAACCATCCAAGTTTATTGAGGAAAGAGGTTTGAAAACGCACTTGGCACAAGACCAAGGTTTTTAGACTCAAGGAGACAAAAGAAAGAGAGAAAGGGTCATAAAAATAATGGGTGGTGAATAGAGCAAGGTAGGTTGATGGCGATGGGCAAGGCAATCGACTTACAAGGCTGAAATACATACAAGGTTAGTGTTGGGTTTAAGATAAAGGATAAGAGATGAGAGAAGTGAGAAAGAGAAGAGAAGAGAAACCCTAATGTGAATCAAGTTAATGAGCTTTGAAAAATGACTTGACGTTGGATCAAGTTTTATTTGTTCTTTATTTGAAAAGGTGTTCTAACCTAGTTCATTTTATCTTTCTTCACAAGCAAACAAGCAAGCATAAAAGCAAAAGGAACTAGACTATTACATTGTAATGGGGGAGAGGGATACATAATTCCCACCAAAGGGGGAAATAAGATGCAAAGTATGAAGAAGTAAGAGAAGTTCATCAAACATGGAAGAAACCATCATCAAGAATCAATTTATAGAAACAAAACAAGAAGAAATAATCAAGCCAATTAAGAAGAAACAAGCAAGCATGCAAGAAAAAACATGTTTCAAACTTGAATAAAAACAAATAAGAGACAAACAAGTGAATACTCATACACATTAAAATCAACTAAACATGCTCAAAGAAATCACACAACAAATTCAAACAAGTAAGCAAACACAAACCAAAGGTGTGCAAACATACATGCCTTGAAAAGTTAACCACATGTCAATAATGGACAAACCAAGATGAATTGAGTTAAGAAAGATGAAAAACAATCAAGATCAGAACCTAAACCACATCATGGTTAACACACTTTAGAGATGAGAAAAGATGCACAAGAGTATACATCATGAACCAACACAAAAGCTAGACATCTATCAACAAATATCTCATAAAAGCAAAGCAACAATGACCAAGCACGTGGAAATAAAGTATGAATCCATGGAGGGTCAGTAGCACACACATTATCAAAAATCCAAAATCAAACTCATGATATCAAAGAAGAAGCATCAATCATCATGTTCAAATCATGTATCAAAACTAGGCATATATCATTCCTCATTAACCTAAAAAAGAATCAAACATCCACATACAGACAAAGGAATTCAAAAGGTAAGAAATACACAACTAGTTAAAAAAAATTAGAAGCTTAAACAAGGATTTTCAAGTCAATTAAGATCATCAAACATCAAATGGATTCATACAAGAACATAAACTCACAAACTAGGTCAAAGCATGCAAGCAACATGATCAAAACATCCATAAACTTGAAGCAACATTAAAAAATAGAAAAATGATCACACAAATTCCACATAAAAGCTCAAACTCAAGGCAAAGTACTTAAGGATAAGCGAGGAAACGGTCCCCAAAAGAAAAGCAATGATGCATCCTCAAATCAAACCAATTGGGCAACCAAGTTCACTAGTCGAGCAATAATCGAGGGTCACAAATAACCAAATGGAAACAATATAAAATACATTATTCAAAAATTAAACCAACACCCAAACATTACTCATTTATGTGTCAAAAGATGGTAAAAATAAAGGCTCAAGAAATCATATAAAAGTCATTAACAACATAAACCCTAATCTAACGTTAAAACGGTAAACACCCTTCATAAATGAATCCAAATAAAATAGAAAAATTAAATAAAAAATTAAATAAAAATATGACAAATATCTCAAGTGATCAAAGTATTTAAAAATGATTTTTAGTGATTTTTAAAATAATAGTAACAACAAAAATAAAATCAAAATCAAAAGAGAAGAAAAAAAATTTAAAAAAAAAGTGAAATGAAAGGGGGAAGTTGAAGTAAAACAGAACGAATATGATTCCAATTCAACGCGATATGTGCCAAAAATAAGGGTGTATGGATAGCAGAATGTGCAAAGCCCGTGTTCATTTCAGAAACCAAAACCAACAAACACGTGTGGCATGCCTCATTAATTGAGTCAGCACCACATGGCACCACGCAAGCATACACATAGGCAAAGTCAAACATTCAAATGCACACATCAGCAAGACATACAGAGACGCCGCAGCTAGAGCTCCGACCGTCTTCTCCGACAAAGGTCACCAGAGCTGACTGAAAATCACACCAAAAATCACAAAATCTAAGACCTTTCCACTCAAATTTTCATGTAGAACACGAATATGGCATTGGGATCCCTTAAAAACCACTTTAACATGTTGAAAATCAAGCACAAATTTTGGACACACAAATTAAAAGTTTCTCAAATCAAAACAACAATGATCCAAACATGGCTTACATCAATGTAGGGCTTCAGATGCATCCACCATGATCCTAAAACAAGTCTAACATGAGAGGAAGAGATTGAAGAAAGTTACCAAAAATCGAGAGCCTTGCAACCTATGATTCTTGCTCTAAAGCTCCACTTAACTCTTCCTTTTGCCTCTTAAGAGCTTCAGGATGAAGAATCAAGCTAAGAGAGGTTCAAAAACTTGAGAAATATCAAGGTTTGAGCAGAGCAAAAAATTGGAAGAGAGAGAGAGAGAGAGAGAGAGAGAGAGAGAGAGAGAGAGAGAGAGAGAGAGAGAGAGAGAGAGAGAGAGAGAGAGAGAGAGAGAGAGAGAGAGAGAGAGAGAGAGAGAGAGAGAGAATTTGTGATCCTTTGGCTGCTAAAATCTAGTATCCCTTCATCTAGGGTTTAATGACTTAAATAGTAGGGTTTTGGGTGTGGTTAAATCACTTGTCACTGTGGTTAAATGCTTGTGGTGATTTTTGTGAAAAAATGCAAAATGTGAGAGTGCAATGAGGTGGCACGAATTGTACATCATGTGTGGTGTTGTTGTGGTGATCCTTGTGAGCAAAGAAATGTCAGAATTCAAGCATGAGAATAGCACATGGGAGAGTGAGTGGTAAGGCAAGGTTTGGGTTGTACCTATTTCTTTATTATTTTGGAAAAACTATCCTAAACTTGAGCATGAAGAAACTGGATGTGTTTGTCTTGATAAGGTAATGTATTGGCAAGAAATAAGAGTAATGTATGTGTGTAAAAATGAGGAAAGAGTGTGCTGCAAGACTTGATTCACAACCTTGGCCAAAACTAAAACTATGTTATGCTTAAAAACAACTCCATATAGCCAACTTTGAACAATTATATCTTGATGACTTTTGGCTCAAATGGTGAGAAATTGAGCTTGAATGAAACTAGGAAGTGTAAGGAACAAGTTCCATGTTCAAAATGAATTGAAATAAGGCTTGGATCAATGAGAAAAAAATAGGTTGAAGTGGTGTTCAAATTTCTGTCCAAAGTAACTTAGAAAATTTTCTAAGTTATTGACTTTTGACATCTTTGAAACAAAAACTTTCCAAGACCATAACTTAAGATTACTTTATCCAATGAGGGAGTTCTTGATATGAATGGAAAGATTGAAACACGAGTAACAATCTTCATGTTGAAAGGAAATTAATTTGAGGCTTGGAAGCCCATGTAAAATGCACTTGAAGTTGACCTCAAAAAGTTGGACATCTTGATCATCCTAACTTTAAAACCACATATCTAGAGTTGTGTTGATCCAATGGAGGAGTTCTTATGCTCCAAAGAAAGCTCGGAGAATTCCCAACATCTTTCATGTTACAAGACATTTGAATTGGAGGTTAGAACCATAAGAAAGAAAGCTTTGAAAACTCATCTTCCAAGTTGAAATTCCATACTTAGAAAACTTCGAAGTATAAAGTTTCAAAACCTTGTTTTTTATAACTTTATGTCTTCAAAACTTGAAATTCATGCACTTTTTAGGAATCCACCCACATCTACAAAGTTGTAGTATGGTAAAATCTCTTCAAATTGATCTTTAGATCAAGGAAAATGGATGTCTAGATTGTGAGTTATGCCCTTCGCAAGTCAACACCAAATTAGGTCTTTCTTCATGACTTAGAAAAAATTCAAACCTTAATCTTGGTAGTTTCTCATGATTAAATGATTCCACTCACTTTCTCTTGATCAAAATTCATGAGATCATAGATGATGACTTGAGAAGCTCATGTTTGACTTAGAATCCCAAGAGTTGACCTTTGAGAAGGCAACAAATGACTCTTGGCCAAATGAATCCAAAGCTTCCTCTATGCACTAGAGAAGCTTTTGAAATGACTTGTGATGAACCAAGATACTTTTATGGATGTCTTGAGGTGTCATTTGAATCATGAAGACATGTTTTTCCCAAGAATTCCACCTTAGGTTATTTTGCCAAGAAACCCTAGTCCAGAGCCACAAGATAGGAGCATTGATTAATATTCAATCTTTTGAAACCCTTGTTTCTAGGTCAATATGTAACCTTGTTGAAAAAATTTAAGGTGTGTGAGGACCTTGTAGCTTGAGAAAGCCATTGTGTTGAAAATATCCTCTTGTCTAATGCTTTTAAATATCAACTCTTCTTCCTTGACTGATGAGAACCAAGATGCCTTGATACCAAGCTTTTAGAACCAAAGAAAAAATGAATGATTATGACATATAGGGATGCCTACTTGAAGGAAATGTTATGATATGAAAGGTTAGAGTTAGGATGAAAATGAGAGTGTGACAGGTTGTCTATTTTGGTTTGTTTAAGTCTTTGAGGATATGGGATAGGTGGTTCATAAGGAGAGGTGGTGTATAAACTTGGTCATCTTTAACTTCTTCCTTATTTTTAACTTCTTTTTGTTTTTTAGGTTCTACACTCTCCTCATTTTGTTTCTCAGGCGTGGCTACAACATTTTTCATCAATTGTTCTGGCTTCTTCAACCTGGGATCTACTGGTTCATTATAAGTGGTTCCATTCTGCAGGGAAAAAGTGTTAGCATGCACTTTGGGGTTAGGTTGAGGTTGTCCAGGAAATTTTCCTCTTGGAGTAGCCTGATCAGCTTGTTGTTGAGCTACTTGAGAGATTTGGGTTTCAAGCATTTTGTTGTGGGTTACCATAGAATCGACTTTGATGCCTAATTGAGTAATCTGCTTGTTTATGGGAATGTTTTGGTTCATGAATTATTGGTTTTGTTGAGTTTAAGCCGTAATGAAGCTCTCCATGATATTCTCAACATTTGATTTCTGAAGAGTAGCCTGCATAGGTTGTGTCGGTATTTGGGCTTGAAAACCTAGAGGTCTTTGTAGGGTTAACAGACATACTTTCGACTTTTTGAGCAAGGGCGTCCATTTTAGCTTTCATCATGTCTAGGCAACTGACTTCGTATATACCTCTTTTGGGCTCCTTCTTCTCCACTAATGTTCGTGTCATCCCTCACTGGTAATGGTTTTGTGCCATATCTTCAATGAGAGAGTAAGCCTCGGGGTAAGGTTTGTTCATCAGTGCACCACCGGCGGCAACGTCAACAGTCATCTTTGTGTTATAGAGTAGTCTATTGTAGAAGGTGTGAATAATCAACCATTATTCTAAACCATGGTATGGACATGCTCTTAATAGTTCTTTATATCTTTCCCAAGTTTCGAAAAGAGATTCATCATCTTGTTGAGTAAACCTAGTTATTTGGTTTTTGTAGGACAAGGGTCTTACTTGGTGGAAAATATCTAGCTAGGGAAACTTTCTTTAGGTCATTCCATGTGGTTATTGAAATGGGTGGAAGGGAATCTAACCATGATCGTGCTCTATCTCTGAGGGAAAAAGGAAATAATTTTAGACGTATCGCCCCAGGAGGAGGACCATTGGCTTTTAAGGTATTTTTTAATTGGATAAAAACTTTTAAATGTTGGTTCAGCTTTTCAGTAGGGAGACCAGCGAACTAGTTTTGTTGCACTAACTATAACAGAGCAGGTTTGAACTCAAAGTTATGAACTGGGATAGTTGGGTTTTACAATACTCGAATGGGGTTCATCATTAGAATATAGGGCGAAGTCCTTAAGACATCTTTGGTTTTGTTCTTCGGCCATAGCTCTTCTAGTCTTTTGGAGCAAAAGACGTGCGCGTGCATATCTTTCGGGCTCTTCTATTGGATCTACTAAGTTTCTTGTAGTGCGAGTTCTTCGCCTTGACCGATAAAAATAAAATATGCATAAATCTAGACGGTGTAACAACAGGGTAAGAAAATTTGACAAAATTGTTCCTTGGCAACGACGCCAAAAGCTTGATGCGTGCTTTTCGCAAGTATACGGAGTACATCAGAGTAATATAAAAGATTATCGTTCCCACAGAGACCAATGTCAAGCTATCTATAATTATTGTTACAATGTTCTATTTTAGGCTAATCAAACAAGATTGTAAAATGCATGGAAAATTAAAATAATTGTAATACCCCAAATTTTACCCTTACATTTAGTCAGTCATTTCGCACAGCATTTCATTTTTGCATCCGTTAGTCACTAACTAGTTGTGGAGTCCGTTTTGTTTGCAGGAATTATACCAGGGGGGCATTTTAGTTTTTTTACGCCGTTTTGGCAAATTCTGAAGAAAAGGGGTCTTTAGGTCTCGAGGCATTTGGACCATGGTACTTGAGATAGTTGTCTGTCATAGGGTTTGATCACCATCAAGGCGTCATTATTACTGGAAAATTGGTCAGAAACATATTTGAATGTGGGCCATCCGTTGCCCATGTTTCGTTCTAAGACTGTTTGAGCAGTTTTTTTGTGCTCATCAATAAAGCATTTCGGACATACAATAAGTGGGATTATGTTGAATTTATTTGGAGTTAATCAGGTTGCGGTTAAAATGGTCAAATGATACAAAGATGGTGAGTATCGTTCATAATACTGTCTAATACGGAAAGGGAAGTGAAAGTTTAATATTTGTGAATATCATTCGCGAATATTTATACTTTATAATTAGGAAGTAAATTCAAATATTTGTGGAAATGAGTATAAATAATTTCAAGTTGATTATTCATAGATTGCGTTTGAGAAGTGAATAAATATTGTTGAATTTCATTTCATAAATATTTGATTTACAAATGGAATGGACCAAGACAACTTTTGAATTCAATTCATTCATTTACAAAAGGATTACATTTTTACATGGAGTATCCATTCCAAGAAAATCCTAAATCCTAAAAACTCCTAAGGCTTCTTCATGATATCCTTCCCTTGAATGCTCCACGAAATTCTCGATCACCTGCAAAAGAACAGGTAAACAAAACACAACAGGAAAAGTGTTAGAGGTTATTCGACACTCTCAGAACAATTGTCATCATCGAGTGCCGGGAGGGCACAACCGAAGCCGCATCCTACTCCCGTTACCGATCCGAGCCATTGGCGTCAGATCAGGTAATATCTGTTCTTATCTAAGGGACAGCCGAGAAAGATGAAGAGATAAAAGAAGTTCGGGCCGATAAATGATTAACTGAAAAGGGGCACGTGCCGAAAATTGGATTCTGTTTCAAAGTCAAATACCATTCCATCAAGTAAATACGTATCACTATCAAGCAAATTTCAAGTTGTTCTCAAACTGATACAAAGCTAAGCAGCATAGCCAATCCGAGTTCAGACCCAGATGCCAATAGGTTTGAACCGTTTTTCGAAATTTCCCAATACCTGAAACACAAGAGTCAAACAACATCAGCAGCCCCCCAAAAGTCATAACAGAATTTAAGGCCAAAGCAGTTCAGCTGCACAAAGCTTGAGCAGACAACTCAATCCATAAATATGAAACAGCTCAAGTGCATAAAAAAGAAGAGACAAGATCAGAAGAACAAACCGTATCAGTTCACAGTGGAAAAACCGAAAGTACAGTACATGAGCTCAGTTCAAACATCATCGCCCAACAACATACAGCACCAGACAATAAGAGCTGAATTCAGGCTTGAAAGGAAAGAAAGAATTAAATTCGTGTGCAAGAGGACCAACTCCGGTTACAAGAGAGAGACAGAGTCCCGTTCAGAGAAATAAGATCTCATCAGAAAGATCAGAGAAATTCGAGTTTATCAGAAAAAAATAGATATCAGTTAAAAACTATCAGTTATCCACATCCAGTTCAGTTATCCAAAGAAGATCAACCAATCCAACCCTTATCAGATAAGGTGAACAAATCCAAACCAGTGTCCCCAAACTGCATCAAAATAAATAACATCAAACAATTTCAAGAGTGGGCAAGTAAGGAATTGCGTACAGAACCATAGCAAAACCGTCATCGAAAGACTTTTGGTCAGAGGAAGTTACAGCATATCAAAGGAAGCCTGTCAAAACATGTCTGCAACAAAACCAGAAACCCACATCAATTCAGATTATCTAAATCACAACGAAACTAAGTTAACCAAAGTAAACCAAATATCCAAAAGAAAATCAAGGAAACAGATATCCAATGTATCCCAAATGTGATCATGATCTGGAAGTTGAACATCCAATCAAGTGAACCCAAAAAGGAAAGTCAACTTATGACAGCAAGCAAATCGCAAAAGCCCGCGTTTGAGAATCCATCAGGGATCAAATCTACATCTGCAAATATCAAAAGAAAATCCAATCAAATCAGCAATAATACAAATCACATCCAAAAGAGGAATGCTCCCAAGTCAAATCTAAAATATTATTCAGTATCAGGAAAAAAAAACGTAAATCCAATATCCAATTAGGCCCAGAAAATCGAAGATCAGAAGAGTATAAGAGAGAACGACACCACCTTTCTGAAACCCTAGAGAAGACGGAGCGAACCAGAGTGTGAAAAGCGGTCACGAGGAGGAAAAAGGCGAACGCGGCGAACGAGAACTCAACCGAATGTCAAGCGTCATCCGTATATCACTATAGAGAAGATCGCTTTCACCGTCGGCGGGCAATCGACTCTCTAAGCCTCAGAGGAGTCATCATCAGCCGTCGAATCTCACCAGAAATCGCTGTCACCACAATCAAAACGTAAGCAAGGAACACTCATACACCTTCATATCTAATGTTTTATGGATGATTTCAGGGCTTCATCATGGAGAATGAGAGAAAGCCATCGAAAACGAAGAGAGAATCGAAGCAAAGAAGACGAAGCAAAGAAATCGGCGCCGCGAGATACAATGGGGTTTGAAACCCTAGATTGTCACTAATTGTGACATGCAACCGGGTTGGGTTGGGAACCCTACCGGCCCAATTCCCATTTCCCTTTCCTTTTATTTTACAATTTCATTCGTTATATTTTAGTTTTATTATTTTAAATCTTATTAAGGTTTTTTAAAAATAAAATAAAATAAAACTCTTTTTTAATTAAATTAAACTTTTTTGGTAATTAAGTAAAACTTTTTTTTTTAAAATAAATTAAAACTCTTTTCAAAATTAAAACCATTATTCCTTTTGCAAATTTAACTTAGTCTATCTCTTCTATTAAGAGCTTGCATATAAATATCACAGATAAACAATAAAAGTCTCAAAATTCTCTCAAAATTCTCTTGACTACCGTCTGATCCTAACCACTAACCTTGTCTGTTCGTTTTGCAGCTTATCATGTGATCCTTTATTTAGTTATTCATATTTTATTCAAATTTTCATTACTGTTGTATTTGTTTCCCATATGTAACCTCGCGAACCAATAATCGCGTTTACGTTTCTGCCTTTAAAATTCTGCTGATTGCATGGTTCAATTCTCTCACATCTTCATCAATATTTCTGTCACACTACACACATCCGAAGGTTAGGTCTAGCCGTTTGGTCACCGTGCCAATAGTCCTCAAACCTTTAAAAATTCAAACCCTCACACATTCAACTTCAAACCCTAATTTTCACAAATGCCTCGCCGCAGGCACACTTACAATTTTATCCCTAGCATTAGGTCAAAGAGTCACCGTGCTCATTTTAGGGTTTCCCGCCGTGGAATCCCTAATTTAACCCTAATTACAACTTAACATTTCAACGTAGAAATTTGGAGTTCCTACACTCCGCGTAAGCGTGTCCTTAAGATGCGTTTATTCCCCTTGAGACCTTGACCACAGTCAAGAAGTCTCTAACCTCCCTTTTGAGGGGAACTACGATTACTCTGATTCCACTCCCGTAAGGATACGTAGGCACAAGATGCGATGTCTTGCCGAGTAAACTTAGAACTAACCCCTTAGGTCTCTTTTCTCACTTTTAATCCTTTGTACATATACCTTAAGCAAATGAATAAAGCAAATAGTAAACATTTGAACAAAAGGTTCCCGTAGAGTAATACGGAAGTTTAGGGTGCTAATACCTTCCCTAATCTTAACCAACCCCCGAATCCTAGAATCTCCCTGCGTCGTGTTTACGACGCAAAAATAGGTTTTCCCTCTTTTGACCTTTTCCTTCGGATAAATCAAAGAGCGGTTGTGAACTGAATTGTGATTCAAATTAATTAATATTTGATATCCTATTTCCACCGCAACAATAATCAAGATAGAATAAATTCAGAGAAACAATACTGCACTACAATTCACATCGATAAGACAATACTCCTATTGTGTCTAAATAGAATTACTTATGGGACAATATTGTCTTCCTTAAAAAAGAGTTAATTAAAAAGGAATCGTTGCGTTAGCATAATCGGAACCAGATTTAGCCTCTAATCTATATCAACCGCTCACGCTGCACCGGTCGCGTATTACGTTAAAGTGAAAAATCCTTTTTTATGTAACTACCTCTAAGACTCAGTTAAAAAGTGCTTTTGATTAGAAACTTTTAACACAAAGGGGTTTTCGGCATATGCTCGGCCAACCGGATCTTAAACCTATGAACGCATTCAAATATAGTTTTAGAATCAATTTCTAATAATATTAAAACTTCCTAATTGATTAACAAAGTGATTTCGTAGTTTTTCTTAATAAAAAACTAACTAATTTTTATTAATTGTCAGACGACTTTCGATCTTACCCGACGTAATCACGGATCTACTTTCATAGTACCCGATCAAATAAATCACAGAAAAATTATATTAAAACCAAAACAGCCCATAAAGTATTCCTATAGATACAACATACGGAATATCATCGAAACGACTATCCTCACATTCCAGCCCTAATGATTTAGCTAGGCATGACTATGTTAAACAATGTAGCATATAATTGATTATCAGAATAAGTCATTTAAGGAAAATGTGTGTTAAGTGTGCAATTGATTTTGAAAAGTAATAACAAGAATGATATGCTAAGGTTTAGTTTTGAAAAATAATATTTTGTGATAAAATAAATAAAGTAATGTGTGCGAGAGAATAAAGAAGATAAAGTAGATCGATAAAGTAAACAAATTAAAATCAGCGCAAGAAAGAACAAATTAAAGCGATGCGAGGAATGAACAAATTAAAAGCAGTGCAAGAAATGAACAAATTAAAAGCAGTGCGAGAAATAAATAATAACAATTTGAATTATATTTAGAACCTGCTCCAAATCAGATACTTGAACCTGCTCCAAATCAGCCTACGCCCGGACTAGTGACATTATTATAGGATGGGGATATATTCGATGAGGCTTATAAGGAGTGAGTCCCGACCAAGCTGATTCGAGAATCACCGCTCAGTTGAGACCTTTTCGAAAATGGTTCGGTTGAACGAGTAATCGTGAAAACCTTTTCCATGGTCGATTGGAGTCTGTGATATTGGGAACCGTAGTACCTTTACACCACCTCGGCCTTATTTAGGACGTAGTGCGGGAACTATGTGGGAGTAGTCCTACAATGGTTGCTACGCGATACTACACTCAAAAGAGGTTCTCTTGAGAATATTATTAACCCCCGAGTCAGTCGGAAGGTTGATAATATCCGAAAGATGGACTGATGACTTTGGGCACTTTTTAGAACCTTGTTCTGCAGGTACAACTAACCTATAGTACACTCCTTTGTGGGGATGGGTAGACCTTAAATCCGCTCACGTTCCTTTAACCTAGGACTTTATGTGTTTTCATGCATTGCATCCATAAAGCATCATATTACATTAAGACTTCATGGAATTCAAACTCTATTTATGAACATTGCAGGATACCATGGATCACTCTAGGAAGCATACTTTGAAATTTACTTTTAAGGGTTTTAATTTGGAAGTCCTAGAGAAGCTAAGGGATTTGGTTCAAGATCAAGAAAAGTTCCAAAACAGATATGGAAGGCTATTGTCTTTGTTGAAGGTTCAAGTAAACGAAGGACTTCTTGCGACTTTGCTACAGTTTTATGATCCAGATTATCACTGTTTCACCTTTCCAGATTATCAGCTTTTACCTACCTTAGAAGAGTACTCTCAGTTGATGGGATTACCGATCTTGGATAAGTCTCCATTCCCTTTCTTGGAGGAAGACCCTAAAGAACTAGATATTGCTAAAGCCATTTGTCTAAGGATATCCGAGGTCAAAAACAATATGATCCCCAAAGGGGGGACCTCCGGTTTTCTCAGGGACTTCCTAATTAAGAAGGCCCAATTTTATGCCGATCATAAAGACATGTTTGCCTTCGAGACAATATTTGCTTTGCTCATTTATGGGTTGCTGCTTTTTCCTAGTTTTGAGGGGTTTGTGGACCTCAATGCAATCAAGACCTTCATGAGGAGAAATCCAGTTCCAGCGCTATTGGGTAATACTTATCATTCAGTACATCTCCGAAACTTTCATGGTGGAGGAATGATTACATGTTGTGTGCCATTACTATACAAGTGGTTTATTTCTCACTTACCCAAGTCCGGTCCGTTTTGGAGAGCTAATCAAGAACGTTGGTCGCAAAAAGTTATGGCTTTAACTCACTCTGACATCGATTGGTATAATCGCATGTACGATGGGATATCGATCATTGATAGTTGTGGAAGCTTCAACAATGTGCCTTTGCTCAGTTTCAATGGAGGAATTAGCTACAATCCAGCCTTAGCTCGCCGACAGTTGGGATACCCCTTGAAAGAACCGCCTAAAGGTATTCATGTGGAGAAAATCTTTTTCAAAGACGACAAAAAGCTTCAAGATCAGATTCTATCTTCTTGGAATCATCTGCATAGGAAAGACAAAGAAAGTTTGGGAAGACCTCTTTGAAGAGATCACAACTCGAAACAGAAGCATGGAAGAACAAATACCATGTGATGGTCAGCAAGTACGAAGAACTTCAAAAGCAGATTCAGTCGAAGAATGATGAGATACAATCCTACAAGAAGAGAAGGCTCTACGAATATCTATTTTCCTCCGGATCTCCATCTGCTCACTGAAGTTGTGGAAGATGCTTCTCTAGGATTTTCTAGGCTTTTATTTAGCTATTTCGGTTGCAAGAATATTATTTGTAATTTGTCTTCAATGAATTAAAAGTTTCCTTGGTATTCCGCAATATTCGTAAATATTTGAATTCCATGAAATCTTCATTTGCATTCACATTTTAGCATCATACTTTTGCATTGCATGTGTCTCCCGGTTTCTCATACTCGGTTCTCTCACCTTCCAGTTTTGTCACCCTAAGTTCTCTGCATCAATACGACCCTTCGAAAGGATGGAAGATCAAAACCAAGAGATCAACCGTGTCAGCCATGAACTCGAAGATCTTCGAGGAAGTGTAGGGCAGATTTTGGAGATGCTACGAGCTCTTAGTGTGAAGGTGGACGCTCAGTCTACTGTTGTTTCTGAGACTGCTAATACCGTTATGGAACCTCAACCAGCAGTTACTGTCGAGAATGTACCTCCTCATGGTCTTCAATCCGGTTTGGTGTCTCCTAGTGCTCAACCAGTTCGACGAGCTACCCCTCCAAAGTGCAAAACTCCTAACTCCGACCATGGTAAAGGACCTGCACGTTCGAGGAACCGCAAAATGGCTACTCCTCAACCTTGGCAACATCAGTAGAATTATGTTCAAGGTTATCCGTTTCCATATGTCCAACAACCCTATGTAGCTACTGTTGCACCTCCTTTCGATCAGCAGTTTCCTACATACCAGACTGTGCAGTCAGTTCCGGTATATCAAGCATCGGTTTATCAGCGACCTTCCGGTTGTTCGCCCATGCAAGTTCCTGTCAATAGTCAACGAGTGCCCAACGCTCCTGTTCTCCAACAATCACAGAATCAGGTTCCTTATCCCCGTAAGAGGCAGTATAAGCCTTGTTCTCCAATTCCGATAACTTTCACTGAGTTATACCCCCATTTGGTACAACAAGGTATGATTACCACCCGTGCTTTGGGTCCTCCGCCTAATCCGTTACCTGCAGGTTACAACGTTGCCGCTCATTGTTTATTTCATGAGGGTGCGCCCGACCATGATCTAGAGAATTTCTACGCTCTTAAGAAATTTGTCAGAAATTTGCTAGAAACGAAGAAGTTGTCTTTTAGCGATGCTCAGCCAAAGATCGAGACTCCTCTCAGGGTTCCCCGCTTGTCAAGTTTAGATCTGCAAAGTGTGTTGTCCCCTCAGCAAATCAGCCGAATCCAGTAATTATTCAAAGGCCTAGCTCGCTTCATTTCAGCAATCCTCAAGATGATATGACCGGGATCAACAAAGAATCTGGGAAAGTTATTTTGAAGCAACGACTGAAAACTGTTGAAGATGTGACCAGCGTAACTGGGGCAAGCCATGACGACTCACAGTGATCATGAACCAGACGTCCTTTCCATTGAGGCTCCGCCAAAGGAAACTGTTACTCTTGAATGCAAGATTTCATAAACATTTAGAAGGATTTTTCCGACAGTTCATTTGTTTATTTATATGTATTTCTCTTTGATTAAGCATATTTAGCATGCACGAACTTGTTTATCTTTGATTAATTAATGCAACGCATATGTTTGTCTTGAATAAATCCATTCGTTTCACTCATTCAAAAATATTTTTCATAAATTACAATGCCAACTTTACCCGATCTCTTGTTCTGATGGAGAATTGGGGGGAGGATGACGAACCTAAAACGTCAGATTTCTTGTCATATGCTTTCGATTGAAACCCGCTGATGATGTAAGGCATTGTTTCACATCCCAAACACTGGAGATATAAGGATGTTAATCCCTAGTCAACCCTTTGAGCCTTGAAGTAGGAGTCTTCTTTTTTAAGAACCTTCATCCTAACCTAGGGCAGGGTAGGTTTCAGTTAAACCGATCGAGCGCTTAGATTCTCAAAAAGGAAGAGCAAACCTTCGAGAATTTATCCTTAGCATCTTAAGAAGTCCGATACAAGGACTATCCCTCGGTTACCTAAGGAGTGGGGCAGTCACGAGCCTTTCAAAAGATTTACACGACTTTTGCATACAAGAATATTCAAAAAAATAAGAGCCCGCTAAGTCAAAACCTATGAAGGAGACTTAGGCAAAACTGGGGCATCCCGCTGGACTCCAAAGTCAGATCAAAAGACGTTGTCCAGGCAAAAGTTAGGGAATAAAAAAAGAACAGAATCGTGTGACCAATTGCCATTAGAAATAGGTGAGTGACTGCCATGTCCAAAGCTTTGATGAGTTCTCGACCATAGCAAATCCGCTTGAGATATGAGTGTTCGTATCCGATTAACTGAATTAGGATTGGAGAACATCACGAAGAAGGGGTGGGTACAAATATAACTTTGAGCCTATATCCTTTGTTTCTTAAACCGTGAACCAAGCCATGATACAACCTTTAAAAGACCTAATTGAAGTAGGACTTCGGTTGAAAGCATACTCGACAAGATCACGTTTCCTGACTCCTACGAGCTATGCTCAGAAAAAATTCATGTTGGCATTATAATTAAAACTTATATCCGGACTAGTGATTTCGGTCACAAGTTATTGCGATATCTTTTTTCAAAACAAAAATTCAAGACAAATATATGTGTACATTGACAAGCTCAGGATAGGCATTTCAGGCATGACGACTTTGCTTGATATCTTAGAGATTTACATATGGACATAACCCTTGGAACTTGAATATCCTGCTAAACAGGGGCAGGCAGTTTCCCAGTTCACTTACCAGCGCGAGGCTGACGTTCTTAAGAGCTATTTCTCAAAGATTTCATCGTGACACGATTAATTTGTGCCAGTTATGTCGAGACCTGACAAATCTCTCAAAGAGTTTGAAAACAGTGGGGCAACCGGACTCCGTGTTCTCTATAAAATCCTCTTGAGATGACCATACCTCACAACACAAGTATCCTGGGGCACCGTGTTTTTTAAAAGGAAACAAATGGCGACTACTATAAGGTCCTTCAAGATCAAAACTATGTGGTTTCACAACTTTTCTTCATGCACCCGATGGATTTTACTCACGGCGGCCTTCATTCCCCAGTAAATCTCAGTGTTGCAACAGGCTCCTAAAATATTGCCTCATCACAGTCCCCAGAGAGACTATAAGCTGACAACTTTTTCTTGGGTAACTCGAAAGTGTCCCTCAGGTTTTCTTCTCCCCATGTGAAGACATGATACTGTGCACCCAAGCAGATTACCTTCTCCCCAGAGAAGTCAGAATTCTGAAACCAGATTTGGTTCTACCATTGATCCTTCTCACCCATGATTAACGTATTGGTTGCAGAGAACGCCGGGTACCCCCATCGAGATGTTTATTTCATCTCGTCCTGTCTCTAGTCTATTCGTCGACATACGCAGGGGCATAAGCATCACATGCCTATTTCATATATTTCATATATTCATACTCATTACATACTCATTTCATTACATCCTGCATATTTAACTACATACATAGACATTAACATACATTCACATTAACATATGCGTTAGCATTCACAGGTTCATTGTGTTTCACCATCATTGGTTGTTACCGCCGAGTAACTGGGTTTGTCCCTTCTCTTCAAGTAGATTGTCAGCCCTAAGCATAAAATACATATGTGTTTCCAGTTTCCCCACAGAGCTTGATCCTCGTGGATGACGGTTATTTCAGCTATCTTTCCTCACCAGGATAAGATATTTACCCTTCGAGATCATTCCCTCGATGGAGTCTTGATTACCAGTCTTCTTTCTAGCTCGATCCTAGATTGAATCTCAGTCTTGTCGGTCGTCGAGCCCAACCGGACGTGCATTTATTTTGCACCGTTTAAAAATTTTCACCGTACTTTGGCAGATATGCGACTGTTCTCGCCTGAGAAGCTTATCACTGTGCCCGGATGTGCATTTATTTTGCACTATCTTTCAAGAAAATCAATCACAATCCTTTACAGATACACGCCAGTTCACGCCTGAGAAGCCTATCGATACAACACTTTACAATCCTACATCCTACAGCATCGGTATGCAACTGTTCTCGCCTGAGAAGCCTATCGATACAACGATCCTACATCTTACAGCATCAGTATGCGACAGTTCTCGCCAAGAGAAGCTTATCACTACATTTTACAACCGATCAGCAACAGTTCTCACCAGAGAAGCTTATCACAACCTTACACAACAGGATACGCAACGGTTCTCGGTTAAGAAGCTTATCGTAACATTCTTCAGCAGCGGTATGCAACAGTTCTCCGCCGAGAAGCTTATCATCATTATCTGTTATCACCTCTACAAGCAGCTCTTACATGAGAAGCTTATTATTGCCACTCTTGCAAATAAGCGACATTTCTCGCCTGAGAAGCTGATCCTATCTTCATTATGACTCGCAGTAAATGGCCATCTCCATCGAGCAGTTGGGCTTCCATTTTCCTTGTCATCTTGAAGTATGGGGAGGTTTGAACCGAATCATATTCTGGAGAGCACAGATCTTGAAGTATGAAGAAGTTCATTTACCCTTTAGTAAAAGAAGGAGCAGAATCATATTCAGGAGAGCATGAATCTTGAAGTATGAGGAAGTTCAGTTTACCCTTTAGCAAAAGAAGAAGCGGAATCATACCCGACGCGCTGTCCTCGGAACTATGAAGAAGTTTATTTTATCCTTTAGTAAAAGAAGAATCTGAATCATATTCCGGGCACCAACCTTAAATATGAGAAGATTTATATATCAGATAAGCAGCAGCCTCTTTATTTGAGTGCTTATCCGTTTTGGCATGTAAGTCCCTTCCAACGATAAGTGACAGTTCTCCCTCGAGAAGCTTATCAGGGCATTTCCCATCAAAGCCCATTTATTTTGGCATACAGCCGGTTTTTACCCTGTATATGTAATATGGATTTCTGAAAAGTCCATTCGATCCCATCACGAAGGATAGTTTATAGAAGCTTGGATGTTATTCTTTGCTCAATGCTCCAGCATTCTGTAATCGGTCTTGCAGTCGTGTAGATCCAGTTTTATTGTTAGACATTCCCAAGTGGAGGCCGTCTCATAGGTGCCATCTCCATTTAGGATCTTGTTCTAACCACTCAAAGTCCATTTATTTTGGCATACAGCCGGTTCTTTTTACCCTGTATATTTGCTACGGAGTTCCGAAAGGCCCATTTGATCCTGTCACGAGAGATAGTTTACAGAAGCTTGGATGTTATTCTTTGCTCAATGCTCCAGCATTCTGTAATCGATCTTGCAGTCGTACATGATCCAATTTTACTTTTGGATTCCCCAGTGGAGGCCGTCTCATAGGTACCATCTCCATTTGAGAATCTCATTCCTTTTCTAAAAAAGACAATTCGTCGTGTTCGCACCAGTTGACCATCATTTTAGAATTCCCCAGTGTTGTACTGTGTCCCAGCGTGTCGTTTCCCCAGTGTGTTCTTCTCGTAGCGTCTGTCCCTATGTAGTCATTTTCGTCAGCATTTTCGCATTCATCATTCCAGCATACGCATCATATCATATTCATGGCATCGTCTGCATTAATCTGTTCTCGCTTTGTCCATAGCATTGCATATCGCCACATATAAGGGCAAAATTTTTGGTTATCTATATTTAAATCCCTCCACCATGATTCCTCGAGTCTCTGTCACTCAAATCATCCGGTGTAGCTATTTAAATAGGGGCAACTGTAATACCCCAAATTTTACCCTTACATTTAGTCAGTCATTTCGCACAGCATTTCATTTTTGCATCCGTTAGTCACTAACTAGTTGTGGAGTCCGTTTTGTTTGCAGGAATTATACCAGGGGGGCATTTTAGTTTTTTTACGCCGTTTTGGCAAATTCTGAAGAAAAGGGGTCTTTAGGTCTCGAGGCATTTGGACCATGGTACTTGAGATAGTTGTCTGTCATAGGGTTTGATCACCATCAAGGCGTCATTATTACTGGAAAATTGGTCAGAAACATATTTGAATGTGGGCCATCCGTTGCCCATGTTTCGTTCTAAGACCGTTTGAGCAGTTTTTTTGTGCTCATCAATAAAGCATTTCGGACATACAATAAGTGGGATTATGTTGAATTTATTTGGAGTTAATCAGGTTGCGGTTAAAATGGTCAAATGATACAAAGATGGTGAGTATCGTTCATAATACTGTCTAATACGGAAAGGGAAGTGAAAGTTTAATATTTGTGAATATCATTCGCGAATATTTATACTTTATAATTAGGAAGTAAATTCAAATATTTGTGGAAATGAGTATAAATAATTTCAAGTTGATTATTCATAGATTGCGTTTGAGAAGTGAATAAATATTGTTGAATTTCATTTCATAAATATTTGATTTACAAATGGAATGGACCAAGACAACTTTTGAATTCAATTCATTCATTTACAAAAGGATTACATTTTTACATGGAGTATCCATTCCAAGAAAATCCTAAATCCTAAAAACTCCTAAGGCTTCTTCATGATATCCTTCCCTTGAATGCTCCACGAAATTCTCGATCACCTGCAAAAGAACAGGTAAACAAAACACAACAGGAAAAGTGTTAGAGGTTATTCGACACTCTCAGAACAATTGTCATCATCGAGTGCCGGGAGGGCACAACCGAAGCCGCATCCTACTCCCGTTACCGATCCGAGCCATTGGCGTCAGATCAGGTAATATCTGTTCTTATCTAAGGGACAGCCGAGAAAGATGAAGAGATAAAAGAAGTTCGGGCCGATAAATGATTAACTGAAAAGGGGCACGTGCCGAAAATTGGATTCTGTTTCAAAGTCAAATACCATTCCATCAAGTAAATAGGTATCACTATCAAGCAAATTTCAAGTTGTTCTCAAACTGATACAAAGCTAAACAGCAGAGCCAATCCGAGTTCAGACCCAGATGCCAATAGGTCTGAACCGTTTTTCGAAATTTCCCAATACCTGAAACACAAGAGTCAAACAACATCAGCAGCCCCCCAAAAGTCATAACAGAATTTAAGGCCAAAGCAGTTCAGCTGCACAAAGCTTGAGCAGACAATCAATCCATAAACATGAAACAGCTCAAGTGCATAAAAAAGAAGAGACAAGATCAGAAGAACAAACCGTATCAGTTCACAGTGGAAAAACCGAAAGTACAGGACATGAGCTCAGTTCAAACATCATCGCCCAACAACATACAGCACCAGACAATAAGAGCTGAATTCAGGCTTGAAAGGAAAGAAAGAATTAAATTCGTGTGCAAGAGGACCAACTCCGGTTACAAGAGAGAGACAGAGTCCCGTTCAGAGAAATAAGATCTCATCAGAAAGATCAGAGAAATTCGAGTTTATCAGGAAAAAATAGATATTAGTTAAAAACTATCAGTTATCCACATCCAGTTCAGTTATCCAAAGAAGATCAACCAATCCAACCCTTATCAGATAAGGTGAACAAATCCAAACCAGTGTCCCCAAACTGCATCAAAATAAATAACATCAAACAATTTCAAGAGTGGGCAAGTAAGGAATTGCGAACAGAACCATAGCAAAGCCGTCATCGAAAGACTTTTGGTCAGAGGAAGTTACGGCATATCAAAGGAAGCCTGTCAAAACATGTCTGCAACAAAACCAGAAACCCACATCAATTCAGATTATCTAAATCACAACGAAACCAAGTTAACCAAAGTAAACCAAATATCCAAAAGAAAATCAAGGAAACAGATATCCAATGTATCCCAAATGTGATCATGATCTGGAAGTTGAACATCCAATCAAGTGAACCCAAAAAGGAAAGTCAACTTATGACAGCAAGCAAATCGCAAAAGCCCGCGTTTGAGAATCCATCAGGGATCAAATCTACATCTGCAAATATCAAAAGAAAATCCAATCAAATCAGCAATAATACAAATCACATCCAAAAGAGGAATGCTCCCAAGTCAAATCTAAAATATTATTCAGTATCAGAAAAAAAACGTAAATCCAATATCCAATTAGGCCCAGAAAATCGAAGATCAGAAGAGTATAAGAGAGAACGACACCACCTTTCTGAAACCCTAGAGAAGACGGAGCGAACCAGAGTGTGAAAAGCGGCCACGAGGAGGAAAAAGGCGAACGCGGCGAACGAGAACTCAACCGAATGTCAAGCGTCATCCGCATATCACTATAGAGGAGATCGCTTTCGCCGTCGGCGGGCAATCGACTCTCTAAGCCTCAGAGGAGTCATCATCAGCCGTCGAATCTCACCAGAAATCGCCGTCACCACAATCAAAACGTAAGCAAGGAACACTCATACACCTTCATATCTAATGTTTTATGGATGATTTCAGGGCTTCATCATGGAGAATGAGAGAAAGCCATCGAAAACGAAGAGAGAATCGAAGCAAAGAAGACGAAGCAAAGAAATCGGCGCCGCGAGATACAATGGGGTTTGAAACCCTAGATTGTCACTAATTGTGACATGCAACCGGGTTGGGTTGGGAACCCTACCGGCCCAATTCCCATTTCCCTTTCCTTTTATTTTACAATTTCATTCGTTATATATTAGTTTTATTATTTTAAATCTTATTAAGGTTTTTTAAAAATAAAATAAAATAAAACTCTTTTTTAATTAAATTAAACTTTTTTGGTAATTAAGTAAACTTTTTTTTTAAAAATAAATTAAAACTCTTTTCAAAATTAAAACCATTATTCCTTTTGCAAATTTAACTTAGTCTATCTCTTCTATTAAGAGCTTGCATATAAATATCACAGATAAACAATAAAAGTCTCAAAAATCTCTCAAAATTCTCTTGACTACCGTCTGATCCTAACCACTAACCTTGTCTGTTTGTTTTGCAGCATATCATGTGACCCTTTATTTAGTTATTCATATTTTATTCAAATTTTCATTACTGTTGTATTTGTTTCCCATATGTAACCTCGCGAACCAATAATCGCGTTTACGTTTCTGCCTTTAAAATTCTGCTGATTGCATGGTTCAATTCTCTCACATCTTCATCAATATTTCTGTCACACTACACACATCCGAAGGTTAGGTCTAGCCGTTTGGTCACCGTGCCAATAGTCCTCAAACCTTTAAAAATTCAAACCCTCACACATTCAACTTCAAACCCTAATTTTCACAAATGCCTCGCCGCAGGCACACTTATAATTTTACCCCTAGCATTAGGTCAAAGAGTCGCCGTGCTCATTTTAGGGTTTCCCGCCGTGGAATCCCTAATTTAACCCTAATTACAACTTAACATTTCAACGTAGAAATTTTGAGTTCCTACACTCCGCGTAAGCGTGTCCTTAAGATGCGTTTATTCCCCTTGAGACCTTGACCACAGTCAAGAAGTCTCTAACCTCCCTTTTGAGGGGAACTACGATTACTCTGATTCCACTCCCGTAAGGATACGTAGGCACAAGATGCGATGTCTTGCCGAGTAAACTTAGAACTAACCCCTTAGGTCTCTTTTCTCACTTTTAATCCTTTGTACATATACCTTAAGCAAATGAATAAAGCAAATAGTAAACATTTGAACAAAAGGTTCCCGTAGAGTAATACGGAAGTTTAGGGTGCTAATACCTTCCCTAATCTTAACCAACCCCCGAATCCTAGAATCTCCCCGCGTCGTGTTTACGACGCAAAAATAGGTTTTCCCTCTTTTGACCTTTTCCTTCGGATAAATCAAAGAGCGGTTGTGAACTGAATTGTGATTCAAATTAATTAATATTTGATATCCTATTTCCACCGCAACAATAATCAAGATAGAATAAATTCAGAGAAACAATACTGCACTACAATTCACATCGATAAGACAATACTCCTATTGTGTCTAAATAGAATTACTTATGGGACAATATTGTCTTCCTTAAAAAAGAGTTAATTAAAAAGGAATCGTTGCGTTAGCATAATCGGAACCAGATTTAGCCTCTAATCTATATCAACCGCTCACGCTGCACCGGTCGCGTATTACGTTAAAGTGAAAAATCCTTTTTTATGTAACTACCTCTAAGACTCAGTTAAAAAGTGCTTTTGATTAGAAACTTTTAACACAAAGGGGTTTTCGGCATATGCTCGGCCAACCGGATCTTAAACCTATGAACGCATTCGAATATAGTTTTAGAATCAATTTCTAATAATATTAAAACTTCCTAATTGATTAACAAAGTGATTTCGTAGTTTTTCTTAATAAAAAACTAACTAATTTTTATTAATTGTCAGACGACTTTCGATCTTACCCGACGTAATCACGGATCTACTTTCATAGTACCCGATCAAATAAATCACAGAAAAATTATATTAAAACCAAAACAGCCCATAAAGTATTCCTATAGATACAACATACGGAATATCATCGAAACGACTATCCTCACATTCCAGCCCTAATGATTTAGCTAGGCATGACTATGTTAAACAATGTAGCATATAATTGATTATCAGAATAAGTCATTTAAGGAAAATGTGTGTTAAGTGTGCAATTGATTTTGAAAAGTAATAACAAGAATGATATGCTAAGGTTTAGTTTTGAAAAATAATCTTTTGTGATAAAATAAATAAAGTAATGTGTGCGAGAGAATAAAGAAGATAAAGTAGATCGATAAAGTAAACAAATTAAAAGCAGCGCAAGAAAGAACAAATTAAAGCGATGCGAGGAATGAACAAATTAAAAGCAGTGCAAGAAATGAACAAATTAAAAGCAGTGCGAGAAATAAATAATAACAATTTGAATTATATTTAGAACCTGCTCCAAATCAGATACTTGAATTTGGTATAAACTTGTAAGAAAAATGATAACAAGATTTAAACTTCTACGCTACGGTGCTCTAAACTCGATTACAACAATGGTGCGATAACTCCCAGATGTGAAGAATTAATGCTTTAACAAAGTAAATTGATGGCCTATACTGAAACAAAGAGTGGATGCAAAAAACTAAAGATCTAAGTCCTATTTATAGTGTAGTAATTCCTTGGAAATCATGTAGCACCTTCAGAGTTCGTGCGAAGGAAATATCTCTAGTCATGGGAAACTTCTCCAATCTTCCTTGACTAGTCCATATTTTATGAAGATAGTGCCCACCATCTTGACATGACGTCCGCCATGTGTACAAGAGGTGGTTGACGTGGTCTTGTGACCACTGGAATATAGGAGAAACCCTAAACGTCATGGCTATTCCCATGGCCAACGCCATGTGGAACGTCGTGTGTGTAATAGGCACCAAAAGCTCTGTTTTCTGCTCTTTTCACTCCATTTCTTTGTGAACGGCTCTTATTAGGTAATGCACCTGAAAACAAGACAAAACACAAGCATAATGCAATAAAATAACAATTAAGCAACAATAAACATGTGCAATCCGATCCAAATACGCAGTGTGTTTCAGTGTTATCAGTGCCCTCTCACAAAGTGACCCTATTATGAATATAGCATGCAGTATTCATAGCTTCAGCCAAAAAGTGACTCGGTACTTGCTTATCAAAAAGTATGACTTTAGCTGATTCTTATATATCTCAGGTCTTTTGCTAAAAAATTCCATCTAGCTGAGAATAAAAATTATAACTGATGTCTTCAGACTCTTAAAATTTAGTGAATTGGGAATTCTCAAACTCCTTGTCATGATAGCTTCTAATCTTGACAATCTTACTTTTTTTTGCTTCTTTTGAACACTTTGACATAAGTCTTTAAAAGTTTCAAAGATGTCTAATTTTCCTTTAAGAAAGTTTATCCATGTAAACCTTGAGAAATCATCCATAATCACATAGACATATTTCTTTCCACCTAGGCTTTCTGTCTGAATAGGTCCCATAACCCCCATATGGAGAAGTTCCATTACTCTGGAATTAGTTTAATGATGCAATATTGTATGTGACATAAGGGTTTTCTTCCTAATTTCACACTCACCACAAACTTTCCCTTCTTCAACCTTTAGTTATGGCATTCCTTTAATGGCTCATTCAGATATGCTTTCCTTCATTCTTTTGGGATGAAGGTGTCCAAGTTTTGAGTGCTATAGCTTCACTTTATTATCTTGGGTTTTTGAACATGTGGAAGAGTAAGTAGTTATCTAAGGCTCCCAAGGATAGCAGTTATCCGTAGACCTTATACCTTTCATCTGAACAACATTTTTCTCATCTTTGACTAAAAATTCTGACTTGGAGAAAATGACTAACAAACCTTGATCACACAACTAACTATTGCTGATGAGATTAATAGTTAGTCCTTTCAAAAGAAGAACATCTTCCGAACTAGGTGGTCCAACACCCATCAATTTACCAACTCTTTTAATTTCTCCTTTAACACCGCCACTAAATTTGACAGCACCTTTGGGAAGAGATCTAATATCCATCAACAACTTCTAAACCCCTATCATATGTCTATAAAATCCGCTGTCAAAGTACCAGTCTTCTCTAGTTAAGGCTCTCAAGGAAGTGTGAGATATTAGGTTAACACCCATATCTTTAACACTTCTCTTTTTGCTAACTTGCTTATCCTTGGAATGAATTGAGGAAATTTGATTTCTATACAATTTATAACAGAAAGGCTTTATATCACCATACTCTCCACAGTAATGACATCTCTAACAAGATTGATAATTATTTGGAGGTTCATTATGTCTGTCAGAATGTTGTAACATGTGGTTAGGCATTGTGGCCATCTTCTTCCTTTTAGAAGGAAAGAACTTTTCTTTAGACATTCTTCTTTGTTTATTATCAGGGTGATAATGAACTTGTGCATCTCTAGTATCTTATATTAGATCAGCCTTATTTTTCATCCTTCTTAATGAATCTGTTATATTATGGAGTTTAGAATTTAAGAGGGTTATCTCCCTTTGAAGATGAGATACAACACCTAAGAGTTTCTTCTTCTCACTCTCCAATTCAGCTATTGTCTTTTTCTGATTTTCCTCTGTCTTCTGATGTCTTCACACCTGTTGCAGGTTTTCTTGTATAACATATCCAGATCTTCATAGAAATCATTTTCATCACAAGTTTCCACTTCATCAGCCCATCTTTCAGAGAGAGCAGTAACAGGTTTAACAATGTTTGTGTTGAATTCATCTTTTGACTCATCATCATCAGACCATGAAACAATCAACCCATTTTTCTTCCGCTTGAGATAGTTGGGACATTCTGGCCTAATGTGACCAAAACCTTCACACTGAATGCATTCACTTTGATCTGACTTCTCTTCAGTTCTGGTATTTTTTTTAGAATAATTGTTATTCCTAATGTCAGATGTGATGTCCTTGACACTTGGTCGTCCTTTTCTGTTCATTCTCTTCAGAATTCTATTGAATTTCTTCCCAATTAAAACAATCGTATTTGAAAACCCTCGTCAGTATCCAGGTTAGCTTGACCCTCTTTATCTTCAACATTGGATACAAAATCATTTCTTTTGTTTTTCTTTTCAAATCTATCATTCTTGGTCAATTCAAAAGTTTAAAATGACCCCACTAGTTCATCAACTCTCATACTGCTGATGTTTTGGGTTTTTTCAATGGTTGTGTCCTTCGTGTCTAATTTTTTAGGAAGAGACCTAACAAGATTCCTCACTAACTTCTCTTCTGATATCTTTTCTCCCAAGGCACTAAAGGCATTAGCTATTTCAAGAACATTCATATGAAAGTCATGAATACTCTCATCTTCCCTCATCTTTAGATTTTTGAATTTGGTAGTGAGCAACTAAAGTCTAGACATCTTTACCTTAGATGTGCCTTCATGAGTTGTCTTGAGAATTTCCCAAGAATCCTTAGCCACGGTACAAGTGTTGATCAACTTAAACATGTTCTTGTTAACTCCATTGAATAAAGCATTCAAGACTTTGGAGTTTCCAAGAGCAGCCTCATATTCTTCCTTGGTTCAGTCCTCTTCAGGTTTCAAAAATATTTATCTTTCAACACAGGATGTTCCGAGCCCTTGATGACAACTTTCCAAGCTTTGCTATCCATGGATTTTATGAAAGCTACCATGTGTGATTTCCAATAGTCATAGTTGGTTCCATCCAAAATAGGTGGTATATTCACATTACCTCCTACTTCCTTCTCCATAGTGCAAAAAAAAAAACCTAGAGCTCACACAAAAGTAGAATAGGGTGACCTATTATAATGCCAATTGAAATTTTGGCACGCAGATACCAGATGTTGCGACTGATGTTACAACATTGAGATCAAAACAGCTTGATCACACAAACAAATATGCATAAACTTAAATGACAGAAAATTAAAATAACACCAGTAGTTGTTAACCCAGTTTGGTGTAACTCACCTATATGCGGGGGATACCAAGCCACGAAGGAAATTCACTATGATAATATTAGTTCGAAGCTAAACTCCCCCGTTTACAACTTCTCACCTAATCACTATCTTGTGCAACTTCTACCTATACACCGTCTAGATATGAGATCCCTCTCTCACTTCCTAATCAGTCTCAATCCCAATGACAATTCAATAACTATCCAAAATAAAAGTATCAACCCTTTCAAGTACAATACTTGGTTTTGCTTAAAAGCTTCAACCAAGAACAATACACTCTTGCTTAAAAGCTTTAGAGTGGACAATTAACAATGAAAAATTAGTCTACCTCAATGCATCAGAAGATACATGAGTGAGATACAAGCAAAAACATGATAAACACTAAAGAGACTCCAAGACACGGCTAATCCTAATTTTCTCCAAATCCACACTTTCTTTAGGTTTAGAGACTCCTTTAAATAAGCACCACAGCTGCATGGGGTTGGGCTCAAAAACTAAAACGCAAAATGCCAGGAATCGAGCTTTCAATCATTAGATACTTTTCTGCACATAAATAGGAACAATATACAAAGTTTCCTAAAAAGGCTCAAGGATCCTTTTTTACGAAAACCAACACAATGTCTTAAAATAGAAGTTCGCACAATATCCCTCCTTGGATAAAGCAAATGTGTGAATTAGAATACTAAAAATACCAAAACAGACATGCCCTAACTTTCTGGTATAACATGTCCTGGCACATGTCACAACATCATACTGAACATGATGTCTGACTAATATGACAAAACATTTAGGTTAACATCTTGATGGCAGCATGTTTGACCAAAATGTTGTCAATACAAAAACCACAGAACTTACAATGTACGTTATGGTTTTTACGAGGCCAAACATAGCGTACGGAATGAGCCTTATAAGTAGGTATTTGGCCAATCCTAGAAAGGTTGTATGGATTCCAAAAAATTTATTTATGGATATGTGTTCACTATGTTTCGCACAACAATCAGTTGAAAAACTACATTTCATAAGGTTGTTACCTTGTCAAACACTAAAGCAGAGTATATCACCCTTACAAAAGTTGTGAAAGAAGCATTGTGGCTTGAAGGTTTTGTTAAGGAGATAAAACTCCAAGGTCGGGTTATCGCTGTTAAATGTGATAGTCAAAATGCAATACACTTGTCGAAGAATTCATCCTATCATGAACGAACCAAACACATCGATGTGAGATTGCACTTTGTCAGAGAGATAATCGAGTGTGGAAAAGTTCAAGTGCTGAAGGTTTTGACTGATGACAATGTTGTTGATATGATCACCAAGATATTATCAAGTAGCAAGTTTTTCTACTGTATGCAGTTGATAAAGCTGCATGGTGAAAGTTAGTTTGTTCCCTTGTTATAGAGTTTGTTCCAAGGTAAAGATTTATGGTATTTGAATTGAACTGTAGTATCAATAAGGGTAGTTGTATGGTTCGACAAGAGTTATGTATGTTGTAGTTGAAGTCTGTTCGAGCATATTGTCGAAATATTTTAACTTTCAATTTAAGTTAGTATGTCGAATTGGACTATGCCCCCACTAATACTCTACACATGTATTAATATTGATGTATACTTGATTTTTTCCCCTTTAGATATTGAATGGACAATCACAATTTAAGACATAAATTAACACTACATTCTATAAAATATACTAATTGATAAAATATAATTGATTTAGTTTTTTAATATGTAATTATTGCTTTGAAATACATGTTAATCTATTATTGACTATTATCTCCGTTTTTTTTAATAAAAGATAAATCACTTTTTAGGTTCATTGAATAACTAATATATTTAGTCTGTAAACTAACCAAATACATTAATTATTAAATGAACCTAAAAAATAATTTATCTTCTTATATATATGAACGAATATAGTAATATACAATTGAGTTCAATAATGACATAGTAATATTTGATGTTATGAAACTGATATTAAATTTTGTATTTATAATTCCCGTTTAATTCTCCAAAGTAAAAATTTACTAGTTAAATATATTTTAAACAAGATAATTGTTAGTTATAAATTCTAAAGTCAGATTTAAACCTTAATTATGTGCTGTATTTTTTTAAAATAATTACTGTCATTAATTCTAGGGATTAAAAGCTATTATAATAACCATATATTTATTTAAAATAATACATACGTTACATATAAAGTAATATATTCTACTTGAATATAATTTAATTAGTATATATATTACTAAATAACATTAAAAAACATTATATAAAATAATCAATTACCTCTCCTACAAAATAAATATTACGAATATTTTATAATTCTTAGAATAAATTACATTTTGATTCTCAATTTTATCTAATTTACAAAATTAATTCCCATATTTTAATTTTAAACACCCCCTCACAAAATCGATGAATTATTCATTTTTTAATTTATATTTTTATCTATAAAGCTTGACAATAGATTTATATACAAAATTTGTCATTTTTTTTACAAAAAATTTATCATTTAAATAATGAAAACATCATAAATTTTAAATGCAAAAAAAATAAATCAAAACTATTTAAATTTAAAATAATAAAGTCAATTTTATAAATAGGACAAATATATATATATATATATATATATATATATATATATATATATATATATATATATATATATATATATATATATATATATATATATATATATATATATATATATATATATATATATATATATATATATATATATATATATATATATATATATATATATATATATATATATATATATATATATATATATATATATATATATATATATATATATATATATATATATATATATATATATATATATATATATATATATATATATATATATATATATATATATATATATATATTTTGGATCTGTCCCTGTAATCACCTCTTCATAATTGATAAGGATTCTTATATTATCTTTGACAGTTGTTTTATGTTTACTAAAAATTATAATTTATTTAGGAAAATATGAAATAATAATTCTTTTTTATAAAAGTGACAATTATATTCAATCTAATTAAATATATCAACAATAAAGATATTATTGAAAAGAGAAACCTATTACTGGTATTTTCATGCTATTAATATTATAATTTACATATTGCATTGCATTTTGAAAAGAAACCACTTTACATGTAAGCATTTAGAAACAAGATAAGAAATGACACAGATAATATTTGTTATAAATTTTTTAATAAGTATGATAATATTAAATTTTTAAATGTTTATCATAAAATAAATACAAAAATTTATAGAATTTAAACTAATTTTTACATTTTTTCCACATATTATATTTTAAAATAGTTTTCACTCTTTTGCCGCTCAATATAATTATTTTACCATTTTTAAAAAAGAAAAAAATGTTGATGTTAGGTATTGTTTTGATATTCAAAAGCAAGTATCTTCTTTCTAGAAAAAATTTCATTTTGTAATCCTAAATAATTAATTTAAAGTTATAATATTTAATGTTTGATATTTATTGTATTGGCTTTTCAACATAAGAAAAAATCACAGAAAAAGTACAGAAAAAATACTCCAACCATATAAAAAATATCAAATTTAATTGCGAGAACAATTTAACTAATACCATTCTAAAGAATATATTGAAATCTTGGTTATTTCTGTCTATAATGACGTAATATAAACATATTTGTTGCAAGTTCATGAATTATCAAAGTACAGTTTATCCAATAGGTGTCGGATAAGTTAAGATATATACAAAATGGTAAAAGAGAGCAATATTTTTCAATAAATTTCCTACCTTTAAAAAAGTAAAAAGATATTTGAAGTGAATCTCTTAATAAATATTTTTATTTAACAAAAAGTTAGAACATATGAAAAAGAATCCGGTTCAGATTTTAGGCCAAATCCAAATTCTAGAAAATTTATTCACCTAAAATTTGCCTATAAATTGAGCTCTTCACACTCGATTATAATGTGTCATTTTCTAGTTTGAAGTTCCCATTTTATTTTCTCTTCTCTCTTTCGGAATTTCAACCATGTCAATGGGAAAGAAAAGCCGTGGTCGCCAAAAGATTGAGATGAAAAAGATGAGCAATGAGAGTAACCTGCAAGTGACTTTTTCGAAGCGTCGCAGTGGACTCTTCAAAAAAGCTGGTGAACTTTGCACACTTTGTGATGCGAATGTTGCTCTTGTTATATTCTCACCTGGTGAGAAGGTGTTTTCCTTTGGTCACCCACATGTTGATACGGTCATAGATCGTTATCTGTCACAGATTTTACCTCAAAACAATGGCACAGTGCAATTCATTGAGACTCATCGTGGTGCTATTTTGCGTGAGCTCAGTATTCAGCTAACTCAAATCAACAATATGTTGGATATTGAGAAAAAATTTGGTGATGAGCTGAACCAATTGCGCAAGGCATCTGAAACTAAGTTTTGCTGGGTTTGTTCCATTGAAAGTATGAATAAGGTTCAACTTGAATTATTCAAAAAGGTTTTGGAGGAAGTTAAGAATCTTGTTGCACAACATGCTAGGTTTGTTATTCAGGGTGCACCTGTCCAAACAATTCAACCACAACTTTTTCAAAATCCTATGATGCAGCCTCATTTGTTTGATTTCAACAATATGGGTGGAAGTGGCGGATATGGACCCTCTAGATTCATTTGATCCGATGGCTCAAATCTATCTTATGATGCCCTAATGAATATTTATTTTTCATGTTGTGTTAATCATTTTCATTTATAAGCACACAGACTTAACTAGTTTCATTTATGGAACTTGATTAGGACTGAATCTCATTGTTATTTTAATTTTTAGTTTTATGTTGTATTATGTATTGTTCAAATTGTTGAAATAAAGGGCATCTATTTATTTATATTTCACTATCTCCCAAAAATTTTATTAATATTTTAAAGTTGAATGAATCTATTTTATTCTTCATCGTTGTTAATCGAGTGTAAGAGAAAAGGTGGACGAAAGAATAACGATTAAGATTTGTGATAAATTCATTAAAAGTTGTTGTATAATTTACATTAGATTTTAATATTATAATAATCTAAGGAAGAGCCTATTTTATTGTGAAGGAATTCACCTTATATATGCAAATTTCATTGTAAATTTATATGTGATGAACGGTTTTCTCTATATTGTACGAAGTGTATCTATGCCAACAGTGATTTGAATGTGATTAATTTGGACGATATTGCTTTGTTGAATTAATTTGTTAGCTCCTTGTATTTTTTTGCGTTAGTTATCTCTTTTATTTATAGAATTATTTGTCTTTAAAGATATAATAGATTGTCGTGAGGAGTGATAAACAAATAAACCAATGTGATATATATATATATATATATATATATGTATATATATATATATATATATATATATATATATATATATATATATATATATATATATATATATATATATATATATATATCATGAAATATTAGATAATTTAATTTTTATATAATATTGTTTTTCAATTTTAAAATTTAATTTTATTATTGATATAATAATAGATGTACTCAAAAAAATGGAAATTATTGAAAAAATTAATAATAATAATAATAATAATAATAATAAGAATAATAATAATAATAATAATAATAATAATAATAATAATAATAATAATATAAAAAATTTTATTCAATTTTATTAAAATATGTCAACCAAATAAATATAAAATGTTTTTTATGTGAAAAAATGGGTAACACAGTTTTTTTCTATACAATATTATAAAAGTAATTAATGAATATTTAAATTTGGGAGAACCTTAACTAAAAAAAGTTATATACACCCATTATATAAATATATTTTATATTATGACTTGCTTATTACCTAATATTATGAGTGATTATGGACAATTTAACACTATTTACCCAAATTGTGGATAGAAACTAACCTTTAAGTATAGATTGTTTTAAAGTTGCCATATATTTTTTGAAATGGAAATTAGGTTTTGTGAATTTTTGTTATGTATAAAAAATGGATGTTGATGTATGATCATCTTGTTGTTTTGCATGTCTATTTGTGTTAAACTACGTTAATTGCATGTCTATTTGTTTTGCATGTCTATTTGTGTTAAACTACATTAATTGGTGTTATTGGATGCAATGATACATGATTAATGTATGACCTATTTTCCGTTCCTGTTACTTTGCTTCATTGACATAAGTTATTCTTTTATACTCTCTAGGCGATGAGATGTCTTGCTAAGTGAGACATCAAATTTTGAGGAAAATGTTATTCTGTTTGACCTCGCTTGAGCCTCGATGGAAACTCATTGGACGAAAGCTCGCTTGGACGTCTCGCTAGGTGAGAGTTCTAAGAGATTGAGAAATTATTGTTTTCCTATTTCCACCATTAAATGATATTTGTAGCTCCAATTGATGTGAGGTCGGACACATTGGAAAGCTAGTTTAATGATCTGCCTTTTAGTATAGAGAAATCATGTTTATGTTTCAATTATTACTTGAATAATGGTAATGAACTAATATGTGTGTTTCAAATATCATATTATGATGTATATGTATTAAATGAATAATGAATGAAGCAAGTTCCATAATGATGAGTGAAAGTAAACCTATAGTTATAGCTACGTGAATAAAATTATTAAGATGACTTAGATTACGGTAATTAAATTATGTTGTGATACTTGAATGTAAGAGGTACTTCGATGTGTACCCATGAGAGTGTAGTCACATTAGATAAGTCATCCCATCTACGAGTATGCAGAAGGCATCACTACTACGGAAAACATATACAAAAATGGTTGGAAAAAGGATAACATCACACTTGACATGTCGTTGTTACGTAGGGTGTGGTTGTATATGCGCTACTTATAATCATGGTCTTATGAACGTTGTAGAAAACCTGAAAGCACACGATATATTATCACGGTTGATAACCTAACCGTTGTAATATATTAAAGGTCTCAGGTTCACTTCTCAGCGCACTTTACATATATAACCATGGTCTTCTATGACAATCGTGGTTATGTTATATATTACTACCTCTGTTCCTTTAATAAGAGACAACTCACTTTTTAGGTTCATTGAATAATCAATGTATTTGGTAAGTTTTTAGACTAAATACATTGATTATTTAATGAACCTAAAATGTAAGTTGTCTCTTATAAAAAGGAACAGAGGTAGTATTACAATATAACCACAGAACATAAACAACAACTGAAGATATATTTTTGCATTGTACATGTTCCATTTTATAACCTGTATTGTTTAAACTGTAACAGAACAACAATAATTGAAGATATATATTACTCAAACTCAAATACTTATTTATTTCATCAAATCAAAAATGTTATTTACAATACTCAAACTCAAATCTACATCAAACATGTGTGTGTGTCTATATATATATATATATATATATATATATATATATATATATATATATATATATATATATATATATATATATATATATTAATATATTACAGATGAATATCATGTTTGAGGACCTTTAAGCGCATTGAACATATACGCCCAATTGTACAAATGTCTACAAAGTCTTCGCATGAGAATGATGTTTCATCGTTAAATGTCTGCATAAAATATATCAAATTAAGCTCATTATTAATGACCCATAAGCACATTGTAAATAATTCATTACATATATAATATATACCTGATCCCATTTATCAAAAATGTCGGCGAAGACAATGTTTAACATGTGTTTCATTATATAATAACCACAATCGAATCCCTTTGGTTGTTTCCTCGTCTACAAAAATAAACATTAATTTCATGAATGTTATAAACACACGTGCATGTAACAATATATATAAATGAATTTCACAAATAATATAGGTACTTACATTAGGGAAGATAAATATTAGATTTTTTCTAATATTATTCAACATATTGTGTCGATGCACAACATTGTGCATTGAAAATGTTTTACAAGTTTAACCAATTAAACAAATTACAAAGTCAAAGAAAATATGTATTACTAAAACGTTTCATATAAACATAAACTTACTCATTAATAATTTGCTTCATTTTATGTTCGAGTGGTTTATGTAAGGAACACAATATCGTTATTGTGTTCGTCTTAAGCGATATGATGATCAATTTCCAATAATCACTGAATAAACACGAACATATATATAATAAGTATTTTCTAAAAGAAAACTAACTATAAAAGATAAACCACAATTTCAAAATTACTTACGCATTGAAAAATTATGCAAAGTAACATTATTTTTCCCCTTGACTTAATCGTTCTGAAATGTAGGACTAAGAGTGTGTTTGATTTGTTAAAAAATGAGGGACTGGACAAGACAATTTTTTGTGTACCTTGTTTGATACAAAAATTTATCATGAGACAGGACAAAATATATGGTAAGGGACAGGACAAACATGAATTCTTGTCACTCACTAAATCATGTACAACTTTTTGTCCTTAAGACAAATTATCAAAAAAATCAAAATACAAATTTTAATCTTTCTTCATTTAATATTTTTTTATAAATATAATATTAATATTTTATTTATTGATAAAAAATATTATAATATAATTATATTATTTTTGTCTGATGTATAGACATATCAAATAAAGTTTAGTAAAAAAAATTTCTCCTTCTCATTATTTAATATTTTGATTCATGAATATCAATATTTTATATATTAATAAAAATATTAGAATAAAAATTATATTATTTAGTGCATAGATATATTAAACAAAATAGAAAAAAAAGTTGTACAATGCATCGACCATCAAACAGAGTACAAAAAAAATTATCTTGTACTGTTCTGTCCAATACTTCCGATTTTACAAATCAAACGCAGCCTAAATCTCTTTTGACTTAGTATTTGTCCATCGAATATTATACGAATCCAAGATGCCATAAATATTTGATTTATTTAACTCTATACATATATGATTAATGTACCTAAATGGTTAAACAAAATTCAAAAAATAAGTAAGGAAATACAAAAATGATACTATAGATAAAAATGATAATGTACCTAAATGATAATATACTTACGTGCACCAAACTTGCAATATCCCTACGTCCAGTATATTGTTTTCATAGAAAAAATCTTGTATGTCACTAGGATAAGAATAGAATAGCTCTACCGATGGACAATGCTCTAGAGGGAAAGAATGCGGGACATTGCATTCCGCAACCAAAACATATAACATGGTGATTTCATTTGAGAAAGGATCCAGTAACTCATTGACCTCTTTAGCAGGGGTGGTTGAGCAATTGCTTCCTTTAGTACTAGCATGATGTACAACATGTGTTTGGGGAACTTGATCATCAACATTATCATCGTTTTCACCCCTACGTTGTGGTAAGGATCCACTTATTCTCTGTGACATAACATTCATTTTGAACACAATACATAATAAACACATTTCTATATTTTCTAAAATTTTAGATTAAACATAATATATCCTATATTTCATATAAAACACTAGCATTTCAGATAAAACACTTACTGCATATAGTTCTTCTAACTTTTCTATGTCTTTCTTCCGATTTTCCCGCTCGACTTCTAACATCTTCCTCTGTTCTTCTAACTCCTTCTCAAAAACCACAATCTTTTTTCTTTGCTCTTATAATTTGGTGTTTTCGATGCTTTTTGGGTTGGACCAAAGAATAATCTCAGGTCGATGCCTTCACCAACACCACAAACGCGCCCACCATGCTCATATATTTCAATAACCTCGACTAGTATATCATGTTGTGGTTTTAGAACAAATGAGCCTCCACGGGCCTCCTCAACCAACACATCCTACATAACATGCATGATAATATTAATATTGTAGTTACCGCAACATTTAAATAACACATAACATACGCACAACAAATCTTACTTACAATTTTCTCAGCAACTGCTTTTGACGCATCTGAGGTGTACTCTCCATTTGATCTTAGTAGAGCCCTCTTCCACTTCTCATGCCTTGACGATGGAGATGGGTTGCGATCACGGCTAATGGAGTCCTCATCTCTCTTTTTTGTTTTGTTTTTTTCCTCCATCATTTTTTCTCTAGTTTCCTGTAACCCCCACGAGACAATCTATAGGGGTAAATATTTTTTGCTTTATTTTGTATTCTTCCTTGACTTTTATTCTGTTATAAACATAGTGAAAATATGATTAGTATCTATAAATAATTAGCATCAAATTATTAAGATAAATAAGACTAGTACTAACTGGGAATTTCTCAGAACCACAACTCTTTGAAACTTTTTCCAAACCTTCTACGAGAGAAAACTATACCTCACCCATGGACGCTCAATCCCAATCTTAGGCTTCTTAATGTAGTCACGCGTGGGTCGTGACCTAAAGCCCCTCTAACACGTATCAGCATGAGTTAACCACTTTTTTAAGTGCTTATCACCATCCATAAACTCAAAGGTCAACTACATTTAAATCAATAAAAATGTATTAGAAATTATAGAAATCTATATCGAAATGATGAAAATTAAAACTAATACCTTAACGTCTGTCCATATGCTATCTTTGGTATCAGATGGTGCTTATTTTCAATCATCTACCAATATAATAAATTCGCTACATCCAAGGAACGCAACATAACTCGTAAAAAGTGAAGAATATTCACCATCGACTACTCTATAATACGAATCAAACGTGATAGGCAAATTGATACCAGATTTGTGGACTTTTGTTACTTTGGTAAGCATTATGGCACCTCTTTGTGATATTTTCTTTTTTATTTGAGTATCATTTATCATGGTTTCCTCGCCACAAAATGAAGAATACAACGAATACGACATCTATTTTCAAAAATAACAACAACCGTAACAACAACAAAAACAACAAACTCTTTCATCTATTATCATATATATATATATATATATATATATATATATATATATATATATATATATATATATATATATATATATATATATATATATATATATATATATATATATATATATATATATATATATATATATATATATATATATATATATATATATATATATATATATATACATTCAACAACAACAACAACATACACTTTCAAAGATTATCACATCCACATTCAACAACAACCACAACAACAAACTCTTTCATTTATTATCACATATACATTCAACAACAACAACAACAACAATAATAAAAGATTAATGAATTTTTATGAAACACATTCAACAAGAACCAGAATAACAACATCAACAATAATGGAAATTGAAGTTTACTGTAGATGTATGGGAAAAAGGTTTTACGTACTGTAAACGTGATGACTAAGTAAATGTGAATATTTGGGTTGGTATAGATAATGTTGTTGTTGTATTCCTCCTTCACGATGACGTTGATGTTAGTGTTGGCGTTGGTGTGTTAGGGTTGAAAATGAATCGATGGTAATGATGATGACTACAAGTTGAAAATGAACAACGAATGCAAAACGATGAACCGATGATGATGAATGATAATGATCGATGAAACGGTGATGATGAATGGTGATGAACGATGAATATTAGGTTTGAAATGGTATATCATTTCTCAGCATTGAACGTTAGGGTTGAAATGATGTATCGTTTCTCAACAAAGAATGGCTACTGAAGAAACGAGCTAGTTAGCTTGATAAAAGTGAATGATTGACACCACCATGGGAAAAAACAAGAATCGTGGTGATATGCTACTTACTAAATTGAATTTCATAAATAAGCGCTAGTGTAATACAATTAAAAATATTTAAAACAAAATGAAAAATATGTCAGAATGGTTCTGCTACGAAACCGTGATGGTATCTCATTTATTTAAAAATTAAAAATAAATAAAAAATAAAAGATGCGGCTAAATGTTAAAGAAATAAAATATTTTATACGTCAGTATATTACAATTAAAATATTTTATACGTCAGTATATTACAATTAAATATACAAAGGTGCGACTAAATGTTAAAGAAATAAAATATTTAAGGGTGCTAAGATTCGAACCCATGAAAGAGTGATTATATAACCACAGTCATATGATTCATCCATGATTATATCATATCAAAAATTTCATAAGTAAATAAAAGAAAATTATCACGTGTTAAGTAAGACATAGTTACACATCAATGACCTTGTATGGAAACATGTTATGACATTTTATGAAATCTATAAGAGATCCTTTTAGTGCCGAGTGGACCCATAAGATAGAGGAACTCGCAGAGATTATTATTTCACCAAACTATTATTGTTTTTTTTCAGGTAGTTCTATTCAGGTAAAAATAAAAGGAAAGCTTACTTGATGATGTTTCAAACTCAAATTTTTTATTATGATCTTCAGTTTTGGATCATGTGGACGTTTATGTAACACCACATTTAAATTATTTAATTCATAGAGTATTATGTTATTATCATTGTATGTTTTATGGTTGTGTGGGTGGGAAGACCTTTGGGTGTAAGGTAGTTTCCTTAGATTAATTGAGTTCCATAGGGTTGAAACTTAATTAAGTGTAGAGTGACATAATTAAAGTGTTAGATTGTGAGAAGTGGGGGTGTGAAAGCAAATGTGGAGAGACATAGGGGTGTAAGAGAAGAGGAGAGATTAATAGTAGTAACAATAGTATAATTTTATAAGATATAATAATAATAATTGACATTATTTATATTTAGAAGTATTAGATTATATTTGTAGCTATGATAATAGATATTGTAATTATTATTAAATATTAAATTTTTATTGTTATTAAAATAATAATAATAATAATAATAATAATAATAATAATAATAATAATAATAATAATAATAATAATTAAAATATTAGATTTAGTGGGGAGGTTATGAAAAGAGAATAGAGAGGAGAGAGAAGAGGTTTTCCAGTTACGTGAAAAAGAAATGAGAAAGAGAAGAATCAAGGAAAGAGAGAGCTAGGACAAAAGAGCCTTGCAAGAGAATCACCATTGTTGCAAAAGCTAAGAAAAATCAAAGGTAAAGAGGGACAATTTCTATTCTAATAAGGGTGATTTTAACATGAGAGGGTAGTAAGGGGAATTGATGTTTGTTTGTGTGAAATTGAATTTGTTGATGTTTATTGATGCTCACACTACGCCAAATAAGACCTTTAGCAGCGGTTTTTTTTGGCTTTTAGCAGTGCTTAAAAGCGCCGCCTAAAGTGGCGCTGCTAAAGGTAAAGACAGAGCTTTTTTTTATGGATAAAGCGCGGCTATAGGCCCCCTTTAGCAGCGCTTCCCCCCCCCCCTTTAGCGGCGCTTTTCATAAGCGCTGCCTATTCCCCCTCCCCCCTTTTAGCAGCGCTTCTGAAAAGCGCTGCCTATTCCCCCCCCCCCCCCTTTAGCAGCGCTTTTACTTAAAAGTGTTGTCTATTCTTCACGTTTTTAATTTTTTTTTAAATAATCACTTTTTTTATATTTCTTTCAATAAACCTGCTTATAATTCAGACCTTTAATTCAACACTTTGGCCTTATATTTACATTGTAATTCAAAACTTTGGCCATAATCATTGTAATTCACATAAACCTGTTATATATAATTCAACACAAGCTGGTCCTCAGAACAACTTCACAAATACAGTTACTTTACATATAATTACAAAATCGATAACTTTACAAATACATACGACTTCCAGAAATATTATTATCCCGCATCAATATTTGAAGATACATATACCTTATACAATTCTCAACTCAAGAATGTATTGACACAATTCCTTCTTAATTTCTTCCAATCCTGCTTTCGAGTAAGTACCACACTTGAATTCATCAAAGTACTACATAGTATAACAGAACATGCACGATTTAGTTTTAAAACTAATTACTCAGATAAAATATCGGTTAATTATTAAAATAAATCATATAACTTATGAATTTATCCATACCATGATTGGAATATCTATTTGTCTCGAGTGAATAATTTCTTTCAAAAAGCGCAATGCAAAATATCTGCAATCAATCCCATTGCGCTGACGATGATACTGTAATATATATACATAAGAAATATATACATAAGAAATATATACATAAGAAATATATAAATAAGAAAAACATATATATAATTTTATTGAATGACATAATATGTAATTTTATTGCATGATATAAATATGTAATTTTATTGAATGAGACAATATGTAATTTTACAAGTACCTTTTTCACTAACATCTCTTTCTTTTCTTTGTTAAAACGTGGTTTACTTGTCTCTTAACAACACGAACGGATGGGTTGATCCAAATTTCCTTGTTATGATCATTTCTAATATATGATTCGTCCGCTCTAATATGCTCATCTTGATCATCTATAATATAACATTCCTTCTCAACATCAACATCAACCTGATCTCCAATGTTATCATCGATTACTTTGTTAGAAAAAAGAACTATAGACCATTTCGTACTTGTCGGATCAGTAACATAGAACACTTGTTTAGCTTGCGTGACTAGAATAAAAGCCTCATCTTTGTACCCACCTTATTAAGATCCACTTGCAAAAATCCTGAGTTATCCATTCGTATGCCACTATTATTTTCAACCCACTTGTATCCAAAGATAGGAATCTGAAACTTCTCATAATCAAACACCCAAATGCGCTCGATAACCCCAAAATATGACAAATTCACATAAAATGTGTATCCATTAATTGCGTATGCGCTATAAGAAAACACATGCAAACTTGGACCATATGCTAAACATCTCAACCTTTCTGTTATTGAAGCGGGACCAGAATAAAACTTTGAAAAAATATGATCCTTGAACCATGTTATAAAACTTCTATTGTGCTCACGTACTATCCAATTTTCATTTTTATTTAGATTTAAATCTCGGAGAACGTCCTTGTGCATTTCAACATACAGATAAACCTCAATGTCATTGTGCAGAACATACAAATGCACTTGCTCCCGTTCATCCCTTGAAACTGTCACAACTTTATTTCCAATTAACTGTTTTTCTACTATTTTTTCAACAACATGAGATTTTGGAAGGCCAATGGATTGAACATTGGACAAATATTCAGTACAAAACTCAATCTCTTCTTCAACAATGTATCGTTCAACAATACAACCCTCTGGTCGACTTCAATTTTTCACATACCCTTTCAATATTTTCATATAAAGTTCAACATGGTACATCCATCTCATATAAGATGGTCCACACAATTGTGTCTCTTTCACAAGATGAACAACTAGATGTACCATTATGTCAAAAAATGATGGAGGAAAATACATTTCAAACTCACACAAAGTAATAACTATTTCTTTTTGCAATGTTGGTAAGATCGCATGATCGATCACCTTACTACAAATTGACCTGAAGTAAAGACACAATTTAGTTATTGCCCTTCTCACTTTTTCTGGAAAAATAGAACGTATACCTATGGGTAGAAAGTGTTCCATTATAACATGACAGTCATGTGTCTTTAAACTCTTTAACTTGAGGTCTTTCATAGAAACAAATCTTCTAATATCTGAAGAGTATCCATCTGGAAATTTTACTTCACTCTGAAACTTATACAATATCTTTTTCTCCTTTTTAGATAAAGTATAAGTAGCAGGTGGTAGATATGTTCGATTTCCTTTCTTCAAGGGTCCTAATTCATTTCTTATTTTCATTGCTACCAAGTCCTTTCTTGCTTTAAGGCCATCTTTATACTTTCCTTGTATATTGAGTAACGTACCAATAACATTTTCAAATACATTTTTTTCAATATGCATAACATCAAGAAAATGGCTTACATACAACGACTTCCAATACGGCAACTCAAACAAAATTGACCTCTTCTTCCACCCACGCGTGACAAGTGTATGAGCAAAAGGCTTGCCAAACTTAGTACTCACATCTTTCACCTTTTCACAAATTTGTTCGTCGGTAAATGTAGGTGGAGCTCTACCTTGTTCTGAATTTCCATTGAATGCTTTTCTCCACCCACGATAGTGATGATTAGAATTTAAGAATCTACGATGACCAAGAAAGACATTCTTCTGACCAAATTCCAATTGCGTCCAATATATGTTTTCTTCACAGATAGGACACGCACATTAACCTTTAATGCTATACCCCGACAGATAGGTTGCTGTTATGGGCGTCACAAAATCATTAATTGTGCCAAACAACATCGCCCTCGAATTGAAACTTTATTTCCTATACGTCTATGTCATTCCCTGGTTGTTTAGGGCCAGAAATTAACATAGATAACATCATGTACTTACGCTTCATACATAGTCATGGAGGTAGGTTATAAATCATAATAATTACATGCCATATAGAATGTGAGATACTTTGTAGACCATGCGGATTCATTCCATCAGTCGATAATGCCAAGCGAAGGTTTCTAGCTTCTTCTCCAAAATCAGGATACTCATTATCAATTTTCATCCACTGTGGTGAATCTGCTGGATGTCGATACTTCTCATCTATAATTCTATCATTTGCATGCCAAGTCAAGTGTTTTGCATATGTTTCACTACGAAACATACATCTAAATCTCATAATTATAGGAAAATACCATAAGACTTTTGCTGGTGACAACTTTTTCTTATACCGAGATACACCGCATTTAGGACACTCGTTTAATGATGCATATTCATTTCGAAACAAAATGAAATCATTTGGACAAGCATGTATCTTATCATAGCTCATGCCAATAGAGCATAACATTTTCTTAGCTTCATAGGTTTGATTGGGAAGAACATTATCCTCCGGAAGCATCTCTTGAAGTATGGCTAACAACTCTATGAAACTTTTATCCGACCATCCATTACCCGCCTTTAAGTTGTAGAACTTTAATACCACAGACAATCTTGTGAAAGTAGTGCAACCTTTATACAACGGTTTCTCTGCATCGCTTACCAACCTCTCAAACATCTTGGGACAATTCTGAAGATCTTCTTCAAGTGCTTCTGCAATCTCTTCGACTCGATCACAATCATATGTATCCCTGCCATTGTCCTCTGAAGTATAGGTCGTATTATCCCTCGGTTCGACATTCTCGTTACTTATCTCACCATGTAATATCCAACATGTATAACTTCGATCAATTCCATGTCTCATTAAATGAGATTCCAACTGAACTGCGTCAATCCGACGCCCATAACAGCAACCTAAGCAAGGACATGTGATCCTACTGGGGTCTTTAGTGTGTTCAACAGCAAACTTAATGAATGTTGATACCCCATTCTCGTAGTCTTTTGAAAATCGATTAGAAGACATCCATTTTTTATCCATACTAATTAAGTAGGCTAAACTAAACTAAGAAAGCTAAACAAAAACAGCGAATACCTGTAGCACTAGTAGAGAAATCACCAACTTCTAGAACTACATAGTAGGATTCTTGGAAACAATTACAATCTTGCTCTACACAGGTAACCCCTATAACAGACGAAATTAATAACATCATCAACATTAAATAATTCTTGGAAACCTAAAATTAACAATCATACACAAACATAGTTCAACAACTTTTTAAAATAATCAGAAATACTTTAGGTAGTAATACACAAAGCTCAGAATAAGTTACAGCTCTATCAATCATGATTTTTCAGAAGCAGAACTAGCATAAAGCTGATTAAATTGTCATCATAGCCAAATGTTAGAAAAAATTGAAACCTAATTTCAGTAAATTAAATAAAATACAAAAATACAGAGAATAGTCTTATGAAATTAAATTTGGCTCATATCAAGAAATTCAACCATTTTTTCCGATATACTTCATGGTGAAAACTCAGAAGCGCGGATAATATGTAATCATAGCCGAATTTAATCAAAAATATGAATGATGCATAAAAAATGTGGCGATTTTTTTTAGAGGCATAAACATTGAAAAGTTAAAGCACCACGTGAAAACCTTTAACATCATTGTATTGTATAGTCTACACATTAGAAGAAGAAGAAGAAGAACAATGTTTCCATCAACATTGTCATTTTAACATCAACAACAACACTAACATGCAACAACATCACTAACATGCAACAACATTATTTGTTTTCATCAAAAACATTTTAAAAAAACTTGAAATACCTTAAAAATGGTGGAAATACGCTGACAGTGGAGGTGGAGGACAAAGATGACGGTCAAAACGGACGAACGGAGGCGGAGGACATAGATGACGGTTAAAACGGATGGACGACGACGGAAGGAGGCGGTCGGACGGAAGCAATGGACGGAAGTTGTCATCTGTGACTAGGGTTCTATGCGCGAGCGAAAAAGAAAGCAAAACCACGATTGTTTTGTTTTATGAAAAATTCTAGGATTTTTTAATTTTATGCTACTTAAACCTATAGCAGCGCTTTTTCATGGCCTTTAGCAGGGCTTTATAAAAGCGCTCTCTAAGGTCTGCCTTAGGTAGGACCTATAGCAACGCTTTTATAAAAGCGCTTTCTTTTATACCCCCTTTAGCAGCGCTTTTGTAAAAGCGCTCTCTAAGGTCTGCCTTAGGCAGGACCTATAGCAGCGCTTTCAAAAAGTGCTTTCGTAGGTTACACCTATAGCAGCGCTTTCTAAAAGCGCTTTCGTAGAGCCTACTTTTAGCAGCGGTTTTTGTAAAGCGCTTTCTATTGTTAACCATAGCTGCCACCTTTAGCAGCGCTTTTCTAAAAGCGCTGTCTAAAGTCTTTTTTTTTTCTTTTTTTTCCTGACTCTTTAGCACCGCTTTTGCAAAAAGCGGTGTCTTTTCTGCGCTGCCAAAAATTATTTCTGTAGTAGTGTCAGTGATATTATAATGATTGTTATTGTGTAAATTGTAATGGCTGGGTATGCTAAATTTTTTTAAAGGTGAACATTGTTCATGATGATCATGGTATGAAAGTTGCAATATGTGGTTGAATGATTGTGGAAGGAGTACTATATGATGATCATGAGTGTTTAGTGAACACTACAATGCAGTATTTCTGGTGTTAAGGCGATTTTTTTGGGCATTTGGTATTGGTTAATTCGTGTTGAAATTTTTATAAAATATTAGTTTTTCATAATTGCAGATCTGTACGAACTTTAGCATAACTTTTGACTCGTAAAACATTTTTTAGTGGGGTTTGAAGGGTGATTTAGCTTACTCAATAAGCTACAACGTTGTTTCTATAAGTTTTCTGTTTTGACAGTGTTATTTGATAAACATATGATTGTTTGGAAGAAGTTAGTTACACCATAATGACTAACGGGTGGACTGATTGGAGGAGAAAGGCTATACTTAATTTTTTGGAGAATAGTCATGAAGGAACTATTCTTTTAAATCTATTAATGCACCAGACATAAATAAGAATGCAGATGAGTTGTTTAAAATGATTGATGATGTTGTTAAGGAAGTTAAGGAAGTTAGGAACTATTTTTTTTCATTTCTTTAATTTTAAAATTTACACACTTCGCTCAAAATCTAATTCATTTCCCTCTTTCTTAGCTACAAACAAATATGAAAAATTATTGATGAAAGATGAGAAAAAAACGGCATCGACCATTGCATGTTGCTGACAATTTCCTTAACCACATCTTGCATTATGCTCTTGAATACATTATTAATAGTGAGGTTCTACACGAAATGTATGAATGTTTGAATAGGATGGCAACACACTTGGAAAAGTGTTCTAATATTAATTACCAACTTTCAAAGAAACAAATAGAAAATTTGGTTTTGATTTAGCCATCCTCCCAATTAAAACTAACTTGCTCATACCAATAATAGAACGTCAAAATGTCTTACAACTTAACTAATCACCATAACTGCCTAACTAACTTCTATATTGGTTAATAGCGTCCAATAAGTTGAACTTATTCAACTTGAATAGAAGAAATAAGAAAGAAATCTGCAATCTATTTGTCATATAAGACAGGTTACAACTTCATCACACCAACTTGAATTTTCTTTAAACTAAATAAAATCGATTTTGATTTCAAGATGGTTTGTTCTCTCACAAAATATATAATTAGTAATAATACGTAGACTAGATAAATTTTAATAACCCACAAACATTATCCATGGGTGTTTGCTTTTATTTATTTCAGTGTATAGTCGAACCGATCATATCTAAAACCTATTATATTTATTAAAATTGCTCTTCTAATTGGAAACACAATCTATGTTTCTCTCAAAATTTAATATTGAATAAGGCTTGACATTACAAATTAAAGCATGCATGTAATAATTCATCTACGAATTTATCTTTAAATCTATCTTTTCCCTCTTGTAAATCTTAAAGGCTAAAACCCTATAACTTCAGCAATTTTCAGTAAGATCTAAATGCTCTCAATATGCTAACTCGTAATAATAGAATCTTTTAATTAAATAAAATATTTAATAAAATATTTTAACATGATATGTTATGTATTAATTTTAATTTTATAATGTTCTAAAATAGGTTATCAACGCCTTGAAAAAAGGTTCAATACGATTCTTGTCAAAGATTCAATAAGATTCTCTTTGACAAGGAGGATTGGAATTTGGAAAAAGGTGTTTATGTTGGATTTAGATCCTCTCCTTTTTTATATATCATGTCATCTCTCATGTTTTTAATTTAACGGTTTAGAATTTATAATGAATAATTAAATAAAAAAAGTCATTTAATAGGAGAGAGAAATTGATAAGTAATTTGTCTTTGTTATTTTTGGAATTAAATGACTTTTTTTATTTAATTATTCATTATAAATTCTGAACTGTTAGATTAAAAACATGAGAGATGGCAGGATATATAAAAAAAAAAGGATCCAAATCCGTTTATGTTGCATACATGGATTGTTGGAACAAAGATAGGTGTTTTAAATCGAAAAACAATTAAGAGATCATCTTAATAATTTGATTGATCATGCTAGTCTGTGTAACGAGGTACACAATTCTTAAGCTTATTGAATTTTCAAATTTGGTTGGACACTTAACATAAACATGCTAAAGTGTTTCTTTGATTGTGAATATTTTCTATATGAAATAAAGTTATGGTGTTTTTATTTTAAAAGTTGTTTCCATCATCATTATCATTATCATGTCATTTTGGTCTGGGCCCAACCTCGGTCCAGCCCAATACCACACACGGCCCAGTAAGTAAACTAGCCCGACCGGGCACACGCGCCCCATAGGACGAGCAGGGCACGCTCCCCGCCGGGATGGACGACGCGTCCTGAAGCGTCCCAACATCCTCTTTTGTCGGCCGAACAGGGTACACCCGGTCCGTCGTGCAAGACCTTTGGATCCTCCACGTCCTCGCATTCTCCCCTCTGCGGGGAGAACAACCTGCCTCCGGGGAACCTCCCGAGCTCCCTCCGCGGGGAGAATATTATGCCCGGTGCACGTTCTCCACGTGCTCCCCTCCGCGGGGACACGTCATCAACCAACTACCCATCTTCGAAAGAGCAGGTCAAACCCACTTTCCGGAGATCAAGGAGCAGTTGGACTAGGGCGAAGACCACGTCCTGGTCTTCACTACGCCACGTAAGCCCTAGCAGTCACCTAGGTTGGGCATGACAATCCAGCCCAACACAAGTGACTGTTGGCCCAGCGCTGGGGTCTCTCTATAAATACCCTCTTCCTCAAGAGGGTCAGGTAATTCACTTCTTACCCAATTTCTGTACTTTGCTCTCACTCTGCCCAACTCCTTACTTTGCCATCGAAGTGTTTTGTAGGTACACCCCCCCCCCCCTTCTCCTCCTCATCATCGGTGGACAGGTAGCAGCCCAACAGAGTGTGGTCAGCCCGTGATCCCCTTCTGATCAGGTCAGATCACATCATCATTGTCATTATCATGTCATTTTAGTCTAAGAATTAACATATATTTCTATCATTCATGTGAGGACTTTTAATGTGAGAGATGAGAGAAATAAATAATAAGGGTTAGATTGAATTAGATGGTTGTGAATAAATTTTAATTTTTGTAATTCACATGTAACTTTTTTTTACCAAATAACAAGTATACTATTTTTAATTTTTAATTAATTTATTATCTCAGTTGCTTCTTAAAACCGATATAATAGGTAAATTAAATGTTCCTAAAATATTGTGCTACATCGGCCTTTTATATATTTTTTAAATTGAATTTTTTCGTCGATTTTTTTTAAAAACTAATGTGTTTGATTTTTTGTATGAATATTTCAGAGAATTAGATTCTAACGTTTCATTTATCTATCAACAAACATTATAATTTTGTCGTCATTCTTTTCAAAACAAAAAAATCCTACGTGATTTTTATCAAGATTCGAACATCATCTCTTTTCAAAACTCGTCGAAGCTTCGTCATGACGTTTGAGGTACGTATCTCGCCCTTGAAATGTTCATCTGTCATAGAATTGTGCACCTTTCACCACATAAATTTTGTTTGATCTATTGTTTAAAATGTAATATCACTAAAATACTCATAGAGCTCATTCAATTACCATATATATTTCACCATAACTTGTATTTTGATTGTGGTTTAGTTATTGTAGTTCTTTTTTGAGTCTGTGTATAACTTTAGATGTTGTCTTATATCATATATGTTTCATCATAATGTGTTGTGTATTTTGATTGTGATTTAGTTGTTGTAATTCCAACTATGAAAAATCAGACATATGATAACATTATTTTTCTAAGAAAACCAATGTAAACCTTAGTAAGAACAAATTTTCTATATACAAAGTTTAAAAAGTTGTGTTTGTCACATTCTCATTAAAATCCATCTATCGCTGTTGTTTTTATGTTCTAGTTAAACATAAAATATAAATGTGAAATATTTAGTTTGGTTGTTGTTTCAAAATGTTAATTACCTTATGTCATACCTTAAATTTTATCTTAAATTTTTCATCAATATCAGTATAGCATGATCATTTCATTTGATCATGCACTCCATTAATCTTAGACAATCATCAGAAATTTTGAAATTTCATCTAATCTTAGTGGCATGCATTTTATTCATTTGTGGACTAAGAAATCAAGAGTATTCCCTAATCTCAGGACATAATCCATTTTCATCTACATCATTGTCATTTTTGTTTGGGAATTAGGTAAATAGTCCAAAAATGAATATTTTCATATTTCTGTTTACCCAGAATTTATTTGCACCATTATTATTCATCTGCATATTGTAGGATAAAAAGTCAAGAGTCATGTTTCACTTTGTTGACCTTGGTTGTTAGCTCTCTTTTTTTACCTTCGTTATGTATTGTTACTTTAACTTGTCATGAGCATTGCATTTAACCATTTATTAATACACATCAAAGGTCAAAGACAAAAGTCAGATGGTTTGTCTTTGATTTTATTTCATTAGTTGAATAATTATGATTGCTTAATTCAAATCAACTTTATTTGTTTTATTCAAATATTTTTTATTGATATTTTGAACGGGACAAAAATAGAAATGATTTTGAAAGAAAGCAAATAGATTTTTTTATTATTGATCATTTTTTTACATTTCAAAGAACACCCTAATATTATGCATACATTGATCTTATTCAATACACGTTATTCCCTTTTGCCTTCATACATACAATACAATATTTTAGAGAAATACAAAAAGAAGTATAAGTTTTATTCACATTATTATGTCATAAGTTCTATGTACAATGCATCATTAAAAGGGACAGAATGTTTTGCATCATAAAAAGGGAAAGAAATTTTTTTGCAGGCTTTGTCACGAGCCCCGTGTGCCCTTTATGCATTCATCAAGTCTTCTCCATGTGAACATCCTCCAAACCAAGCTTTGTTTTCAAACCTAGCTAAGCCATATGCTTTGTGAAATCCTCTTCGAAGCATTCTCCAAGCCAAGCCATCCTCCAAGCCATTAGCTACTATGCACAATAAGACAAAAGAGAAGAATGAGGGTAATTCTGTTAGTAGTAGTCCTCACCAATTTCATACACACATTCACACAAAGAGGACCACAAAAAATAATTGGCACTTATTTGCTTGATTCAACCAATAAACCTCAACTTTTGTGCATATTGTATAGTTTAAATTATAATGTATATATTGTGTGTCGCGTAAATTTCATTGAGTTTAATTGATTTTTTCTCTTTTTTTTGTAGGTATATAAGCAATGATATTTTGTCATTATCTTATAGAGCATTGAATAAGCTTTCCAACGCTTCCGACCGTGCGAAAAAAAAGAGTTACGGTTCAAGAGTTATGGTCGAAACAAGTGATGGGTTGCTGTCATGTTCGCTAGGCTGTTCGCCTAGCGAACAACAGTTCGCTAGGCTGCTCGCTAAGCGAGTAATGGGACCCATTTTTGTCTATTTAAGTGATTTTTCAGCATTTTTTAGGGTATGTTGTTTGGGAACTTTTTACCCCAACTTCATCAAACACATTCTTGAGTAGATTTAGCTTAGAAACAACATTGGAGGGTGCATCTTGACGATCCGGAGTCGAATCCACTTTAATCGGAGTTGACAGACCATGAGATTTGTATTCTTCTTCCTTCCTCTCTGTATTTTTCATTTGTTGGGGTTTTGTATGTAAGTTTACCTTGATTGTATGTATATTTATGGATCTTTGTATAAAATCTCTTTTACAACTCGTTATCGATACTTATCTTTATTATTTACTAAATGGGTTTGGATTGCTATAGATATATACTGCTCGAACTCGATCTAAGATGAACATCTATTAGATTCTAAATGCTAGAGATAGATTTAGGACTAATATTCACATGGGTATTGTAATACCCCAAATTTTACCCTTTTCTTTTTATTTTTATTTTAAATTAACTTAATAAATTAACTTATTTTTTTTTAAATCTTGTTTTTTTAACTAATAATAATTTAATTAAATTTTTTTTATAACTTTACTAATGTTTTTTATTAACTTTTTTTTTCTATTTAGTTTATTTATTTAAATCATTTTAAGCTCTTCTTACTAACTTTTAGGATTTAGATTAAAATTTAACTTTTTTTTTTTTTCTTTAAGAGTAAATTTTTTATAACCTTTTTTAAATTAATTTCTAACACTTTTTTTTTTTTAATCAAATTCTAATACTTTTTTTAAATAAAAATCTAATACTTTTTTTTAAAATTAAATATTTTTTTTCTAACTTTTTTTAAAACTAAATCTTTTTTTTCTAACTTTTTTAAAGTTAAATATTTTTTTCTAACTTTTTTTAAAAACTAAATCTTTTTTTCTAACTTTTTAAAAAAAAATTAAATCTTTTTTCTAAAATTAAATCTTTTTTTTTGCTCTAATTTCTTTTTTTAAAATTAAATCTTTTTTTTCTAACTCTTTTTAAAAATTAAATCTTTTTTTTTTTCTTCTAACTATTTTAAAAATTAAATCTCACCTTTGTCATTTTTTTTGTTCTTTATTATCTTTACTCTAAATTTTTCTATCTTTCATTAAAAAATAACGAAAATAGTTTTTTTATTATTATTTAATTATTATTTTCGTATTTTAATTAAATCATTTTTTAAAATATTATTTTTTTCACTTTTTTCTAAATTATTCATAAAAATATCCAAAAAATCATAAAATAAAAAAATATTGAAAAATTTTGTTCCTTTTATAATATTTTTTATTTTAGGAATCAATAGGATTATTAGTTTTTATTTTAAGTTTATTTTAATTATTTTAAATTATTTAAATTTTATTTTTTTCTTAACTAATTATTTAGTTTGGGCTTTAAAATGGGCTTTAGGACATTATTGACAATTTGGTGTTAACCCTAATTTGTTCCCTATATATACATGTGTTGCCTTGTTGAAAAAGGGGGGCGGAAGGTTCAGACAGAGAGAAGAAGACACCAGAGGGGCGGAAAAAGGCTGTTGTTCTTACAACGCACAACCCTCACTCCAGTGTTCTCTTATTCAAACCAAACCAACATTCACCGAAGCAAGCCTCCGCTTCGAAGGTTAGATTCCTAAATCCTTTGCATTTTTCACATTTATTTGCATCCTTGCCATGTTAACTTTCATTGTTGTTTAGATCCGTAGATTTTGATTTTCACATTTATTTGCATCCTTGCCATGTTAACCTTCATTGTTGTTTAGATCCGTAGATTTTGATCTGTATGAACCATGATTGTGTCGTATAGGATTGTTTGCATGTCCATTAATTGTCTGTTTGCATTTGCAATTCTATTGTTATTTTTTTTTTATCAAAACCTTTCCCAAAAAAAACCTTTTTTGTTCCCGTAAACATTTTTTCCCAAAAAAAACCTTTTTTTTATTCCCAAAAATACCTTTTTTGTTCCCGTAAACATTTTTTCCCAAAAATACCTTTTTTTGTTCCCGTAAACATTTTTTCCCAAAAATACCTTTTTTGTTCCCGTAAACATTTTTTTCCAAAAAAAAACCTTTTTTGTTCCCGTAAACATTTTTTTCCAAAAAAAAAAACCTTTTTTGTTCCCAAAAACATTTTTTTTATATATATAATTTAAACTTAACATTTTTTTATATAATTTAAACTTAAATTTTTTTAACTAAGTAATTCCATTTTAAAATTAAAACCTTTTTTTATATATATAATTAAAATATTAAAAAAATTAAAACATTTTTTTTACATAATTAAAATATTAAAAAATTAAAACCTTTTCGTAAGGAACTCCTTATGTTTGCCGTGTCATTTTGTGTACCTTTCATTTTCTTTATTCCTGCATTTCATTTGCATGCTTGAGGTTGAGATGTGCTTGTGGTGGCCACAGCCCCACACTATTTTCCTCCCTCACTTCATTCTAAGTGTCATTACATATTTTCATATTCTTCATGTTTTCAGAAATGTTTCTTTGTTTCTTTATACTCTCTGCCTTTATTACTTTTCTTATTTCTGTACCTTAATTATTCCTCCATATAATGATTTGTCATATTTTCACATTTTTTACAGTTTTATCTTTCCGAAGGATTAGGTCCAGCCTTTTGGCCGCCGAGTCAATAGCCTTACCCCTTTAATGGATCAAACCCTGTTTAGCCTAGGTGTCCCGCCGTGGGCAAAATTGCTTTTATCCTAGTGTTAGGTCAAAGAGTCGCCGCACTCATTTTAGGGTTTCCCGCCGTGGAATCCCTAACCTAACCCTAATTCACTTAACAATTTACAACGTAGATATTGGAGTTTCTACACTCCGCGTAAGCGTGTCCCTAAGATACGTTTATTCCCCATTGAAACCTTGGTCACAATCAAGACGTTTCTAACCTCCCTTTTGAGGGGAACTACGATTACTCTGATTCCACTCCCGTAAGGATACGTAGGCACAAGATGCGATGTCTTGCCGAGTAAACTTAGAATTAACCCTTAGGTCTCTTTTCTCACTTTTAATCCTTTTGTACATATACCTTAAGCAAATGAATAAAGCAAATAGTAAACATTTGAACAAAAGGTTCCTGTAGAGTACTACAGAAGTTTAGGGTGCTAATACCTTCCCTAAATTTAACCAACCCCCGAACCCTAGATCTTTCCCCGCATTGTGTTTACGATGCAAAATAGGTTTTCCCTCTTTTGACCTTTTCCTTCGGATAAATCAAAGAGCGGTTGTGAATTGAATTGCGATTCAAACTAATTAATAGTTTGATATCCTATTTCCACCGCAACAGAAAATGGCGACTTCACTGGGGAGAATCTCTTAACTTTTGAGGGTTATCCCTAACTTGTTCATATTTATTACTATCTGTGTTATTATTCATTTGCATGTATATATTTGTGCTTTGATTGTGGGACTGTTCCTTGTGCTGTGAGATGAGTCCTACACCCGGATCTAGTGTACCTTAGGTAAATGGCAATAGACCAAGGAAACTGTACGACGTATATCGATACGGTTGATCTGGTGGCCATAGTTAGTGCGACTTCTTGGTTGGTGCTTATATTCCTTAAGTCAAGTTGAGGATAATATTGAGGCTGCCATATGTTGTCAATGCACTAACTGACTTTTAGAACCCTAGTTAACTCATCTTGGCCTTTAGAAAGTAGTGAGGTAACCGGCTTTGGTGCAGACTGAAGTTGGTTGACACTCGATACTACGCTCATTGAGATCTTAAACTTGGAGGGTTTTGGTTGGCAAGTAAGTTGCCTTCTGAACAACCACCCTTGTGAAGGATCAATGATATTGAGATCCCTTAGAACCTGGTTACTTTTGTAGGACAGGATGAACCATCTAACTTCAGGGGAGGGTACTTGCCTTTGAACCTCATGCAAGCCTTTAACCTAGGACTTTGTGTGTTTTCATGCATCGCATCCATAAAGCATCTCATCGCATTGTATTTCATGGAGTTCAAACATCATTTATGGATATCGCGGGATACCATAAATAAAAAAAAAAAATAAAATGAAAAAACAAGAAAAAGATTTCCTTGGTACCCCACGACATTAGTAAATGTTTTGAATTCCATGAAATCTTCATTTACATTCACATTTTAGCATCATACTTTTGCATTGCATGTGTCTCCCGATTTCTCACACTCGGTTCTCTCACCTTCCAGTTTCGTCACCCTGAGTTCTCGGCACCAATACAACACCAGAGCTCAAACTCGGAAAAGAATGGAGGATCAGGCAAAAGAGATTGATCGCCTTAGCAATGAACTTGAAGACCTTCGAGGGGGTATGGGGCGAATGATGGAATTGTTACATGTCATGAATGCTAAGATGGATACCCAGCCCACTGTTGTTTCTGAGATTACCGGCGTTACTGTGGACCCTCCACCAAGTGTGACCGTAGCAAGGGACCCACCTTATGGTCTTGCTCCCGGTTTTGTGCCTCCTCAAGCCACTGTTCCGATTAATCAACCTGTTCAGCAAGCCGTGCCCTTGTTTTCTGAAGTTTCTAGGGGGGCTCCTATCTTTGCACCACCTGTTGTACACACTCGTGCGCAACCGTACTTCAGTGAGACAGTTTTTGATAATCTTGATGAGAATGTTGAGGGTTATGAGAAACATGATAAGCTTCGTGAGGAAGTAAACACTATCGTCCAGAGATTGAAAAAGGTAGAGGGTGATCAAATTTTTGGGACTGCCGCAAGGGATGTTTGTTTGGTCTCGGGTTTAGTTATTCCCCCGAAGTTCAAAACTCCGAACTTCGATCGTTATGAAGGTGCCACCTGTCCTAAGAGTCATTTGATCATGTATTATCGCAAAATGGCTGCCCATGTTGAGAATGATAAACTGATGATTCATTGCTTCCAAGACAGTTTGAAGGGTGCTTCTTCCAAGTGGTATTTAACTTTGGACCAGTCCCGCGTTAAGAGCTTTCAAGATTTATCTGACGCTTTCATCAAACACTACAAGTACAATATGGATCTGGCTCCTGACAGAAGACAGTTGCTGAGTATGTCACAAAAGAATTCTGAGTCATTCAAAGAGTATGCTCAAAGGTGGAGAGAGACTGCTTCGCAGGTAGAACCTCCTTTGACCGAGAAAGAGTTAGCTGATTGGTTTGTCGACACAGTCCGTCCAGAATTTTACGAGAGAATGGTGGGTAGTGTGACTTCAAATTTCTCCGACATTGTTGCTGTGGGTGTCAAGATTGAATTGGGTATGAAGAGTGGTAAAATGACAAATAATCATGGCGCTTCTAAGGATCAGCCGAAGAAACCTCCGTATAGCTCCCAGAAAAAGGAGAGTGAGACTAATGCTATATCCTCTGGTAGACCAAGGGAACGCTTTTATCGACATCCGCAAGGTTATGCTCAACCTCAAGGGTACCCAGTCCAATATGCTCAACAACCCTATGTGGCAGCTATTACACCTTCTTTCAATCAACAGGTTCCCATGTATCAACCTATGCAACAACCTCCTGTTTATCCACCTCCTGTCAACTACCTACAGGCACCCAATACTCCTGCTCCTCAACAGCCAAAGAGTCCGGCTCCTCGCCAGAATATGCCGAACAGAAGAACGTATAAACCTTGTCCGCCGATTCCAATGACTTTTACCGAGTTGTATCCCTCTTTGGTCAAGCAGGGTCTCATCACTACTCGGGCTTTGGGTCCGCCTCCTAATCCTCTACCCGCCAATTACAACGCCGCCGCTCATTGTTTATTTCATGAGGGTGCGCCTGGTCATGATCTGGAGAATTGTTATGCTCTCAAAAATATTGTCAGGGATCTATTGGAAAAGAAGATTCTGTCATTCGAAGATCCTCAACCAAATGTTAAGGAGAACCCTTTCCCTAACCATGAGAGTGTCAATGCCGTTAGTGTTGATTCGGGGGATGGTTATGCCCTTGACGTTGAACAGATTAAGACTCCTCTCAAAATGTTCCATTCGAAACTGTTTGAAGCTGGTTTAGTAGATACTTCCCACGTTGCATGTGTAAGTTGTGAAGCCAGTACTAAGGGTTGTGTGTTAGTTCAGAACGATGTTCAGAGGCTGATTAATGAGGGTGTTTTACAAGTGACAAGCCAAGCCAAGAAGGATGTAGTCGCTGTGGTTGAGCCTGTTTTCCATCAGCCTGAATCAAAGGGTAAGGTACCAGTGTTTAATTTATCAGGGGCAGGCTCCGCCAACCTCGTGTTCGATATACCAAGGTCGTATATCCCTGAAGTGAATCAGCCTAAGCCTATAGTTATTCGAAGACCGAGTCCGTTTCCTTTCAGTGATCCTAAAGCTGTGCCTTGGAAATATGACGTGACTATGATCAACGAAGAATCTGGGAAAATTATTTTGAAGCAACGACTGAAAACTGTTGAAGATGTGACCAGCGTAACTGGGGCAAGCCATGACGACTCACAATGATCGTAAACCAGACGTTCTTTCCATTGAGGCTCCGCCAAAGGAAACTGTTACTCTTGAATGCAAGATTTCATAAACATTTAGAAGGATTTTTTTCGACAGTTCATTTGTTTATTTATATGCATTCCTCTTTGATTAAGCATATTTAGCATGTACGAACTTGTTTATCTTTGATTAATTAATGCAACGCATATGTTTGTCTTGAATAAATCCATTCGTTTCACTCATTCAAAAAACGTTTTCATAAATCATAATGCCAACTTTACCCGATCTCTTGTTCTGATGGAGAATTGGGGGGAGGATGACGAACCCAAAACGTCAGATTTCTTGTCGTATGCTTTCGATTGAAACCCGCTGATGATGTAAGGCATTGTTTCAAATCCCAAACACTGGAGATATAAGGATGTTAATCCCTAGTCAACCCTTTGAGCCTTGAAGTAGGAGTTTTTCTTTCTTTTTAAGAACCTTCATCCTAACTTGGGGCAGGGTAGGTTTCAGTTAAACCGATCGAGCGCTTAGACTCTTAAAAAGGAAGAGCCAACCTTCGAGAATTTATCCTTAGCATCTTAAGAAGTCCAATACAATGGCTATCCCTCGGTTACCTAAGGAGTGGGGCAGTCACGAGTCTTTCAAAAGATTTACACGACTTGTGCATAAAAGAATATTCAAAAAAATAAGAGCCCGCTAAGTCAAAACCTATGAAGGAGACTTAGGCAAAACTGGGGCATCCCGCTGGACTCCAAAGTCAGATCAAAAGACGTTGTCCAGGCAAAAGTTAGGGAATAAAAGCAAAACAAGAGGGTACAATAAATAGTCCCTAGTAAAGAACAAGATCATGTAATAGGTGAGCGACTGCCATGTCCAAAGCCTTGATAAGTTCTCGACCATAGCAAATCCGCTTGAGATATGAGCGTTCGTATCCGGTTAACTGAATTAGGATTGGAGAACATTACGAAGAATGGGTGGGTACAAATATAACTTTGAGCCTTTATCCTTTGTTTCTTAAACCGTGAACCGAGCCACGATACAACCTTTAAAAGACCTAATTGAAGTAGGACTTCGGTTGAAAGCATACTTGACAAGATCACGTTTCCTGACTCCTACGAGCTATGCTCAAAAATTCATGTTGGCATTATAATTCAAACTTATATCCTAACCAGTGATCTCGGTCACGAGTTGTTGAGGTATCTTTTTCAAAACAAAAAAAAAACAAAAAATTCAAGACAAATATATGCGTACATTGATAAGCTCAGGATAGGCATTTCAGGCATGATGACTTTGCTTGATATCTTAGAGATTTACATATGGACATAACCCGTGGAACTTGATGATCCTGCTAAACAGGGGCAGGCAGTTTCCCAATTCGCTTACCAACGCGAGTCTGACGTTCTTAAGAGCTATTTCCCAAAGATTTCATCGTAACACGATTAATTTGTGCCAGTTACGTCGAGACCTGACAAATCTCTCAAAGAGTTTGAGAACAATGGGGCAGCCGGACTCGGTGTTCTCTATAAAATCCTCTTGAGATGACCCTACCTCGCAACGCAAGTATCCTAGGGCACCATGTTTTTAAAGCAAACAAATGGCGACTACTATAAGGTCCTTCAAGATCAAGGCCATGTGGTTTCACAACTTTTCTTCATGCACCCGAGGGATTTTACTCACAGCGGCTTTCATCCCCCAGTAAAGCTCAGTGTTGCAACAGGCTCTTAAACTATTGCCTCGTCATAGTCCCCAGCGAGACTTTAAGCTGACAATACTTTGGATGGAGCCGGTGGTGCCTAAGACATCAAAGATTTCACCGACATGCTCCCAGTGATAGTCCCCAGAGAGACTATAAGCTGACAACCTTTTCTTGGGTAACTCAAAAGTGTCCCTCAGGTTTTCTTCTCCCCATGTGAAGACGTGATACTGTACACCACAAGCAGATTACCTTCTCCCCAGAGAATTCCAAACTTTAAAACCAGACTTGGTTCTACCATTGATCTTTCTTACCCATGATTGACGTATTGGTTGCAGAGAACGCAGGGTATTTCCGTCGAGATGTTTATTTCATCTCTCGTCCCGTCTCTAGTCTGTTTCGTCAGCATACGCAAGGGCATAAGCATCACATGCCTATTTCGTTATATATTCATTACATATTCATTACATATTCATCACATATTCATTACATATTCATTACATACTCATTACATACTCATTTCATAACATCTTGCATAGTTACATACATAGACATCAACATACATTCATATTAACATATCCATTAACATACGCGATAACATGCGTAGGTTCATCGTGTCTCCATCATTGGTCGTTACCACCGAGTAATTGGGGTTTGTCCATTCTCTCCAAATAGATTGTCAGCCCTAAGCATAAAATGCTTACTTGTTTCCAGTTTCCCCACAGAGCTCGATCCTCGTGGATGACGGTTACTTCAGCTATCTTTCTTCGCCAAGATAAGATATTTACCCTTCGAGATCATTCCCTCGATGGAGTCTTGATTACCAGTCTTCTTTCTAGCTCGATCCTAGATTGAATCCCAGTCTTGTCGGTCGTCAATCCCAACCGGACGTGCATTTATTTTGCACCATCTAAAATTTTCACCATACATTGGCAGATACGCGACTATCTCGCTTGAGAAGTTTATCACTGTACCCGGACGTGCATTTATTTTGCACTATCTTTCAAGAAGATCAACTACAATCCTTTACAGATACACGCCAGTTCGCGCCTGGAAAATATATCAGTACAACACTTTACAATCCTACATGTTACAACCCTTTACACTTTACATCTTACAGCATCAACACACGACATTTCTCACCTAAGAAGTCGATCATATCCTCGTTATGACTCGCAGCAAATGGCCATCTCCATGGAGCAGTTGGGCTTCCATTTACCTGCCGTCTTGAGGTTTGAACCAAATCGTATTCAGGAGAGCACGATCTTGAGTTACGGGGAGGTTTGAGCAGTTTCATATTCAGGAGAGCACAATTCTGAGTTATGAGGAAGTTCGATTATCCACTTTCATATTCAGGAGAGCACGATTCTGAAGTATGAGCATATTCAGTCATCCAGTTTCATATTCAGGAGAGCACGATTCTGAAGTATGAGCATATTCAGTCATCCAGTTTCATATTCAGGAGAGCACGATTCTGAAGTATGAGTATATTCAGTCACCCGGTTTCATATTCAGGAGAGCACGATTCTGAAATATGAAGAAATTCAGTCATCCAGTTTCATATTCAGGAGAGCACGATTCTGAAATATGAGTATATTCAGTCATCCAGTTTCATATTCAGGAGAGCACGATTCTGAAATATGAAGAAATTCAGTCATCCAGTTTCATATTCAGGAGAGCACGATTCTGAAATATGAAGAAATTCAGTCATCCAGTTTCATATTCAGGAGAGCACGATTCTGAAGTATGAGGAAGTTCAGTTTACCCTTTTCATGTTCAGGAGAACATAATCTTGAAGCATGACGAAGTTTATTTATCCTTCAGTAAGAGAAGAATCAGAATCGTATTCCAGGCGCCGACCTTAAATGCGAGAAGATTTATTTATCAGATAAGCAGCAGCCTCTTTATTTGAGTGCTTATCCATTCTTTGCACATAAGTCCCTTCCAACGATAAGTGACAGTTCTCCCTCGAGAAGCTTATCAGGGCAATTCCCATCAAAGTCCATTTATTTTGGCATACAGTCGGTCTTTACCCTGTATATTTGCTACGGAGTTCCGAAAAGTCCGTTTGATCCTGTCACGAGGGGTAGTTTACAGAAGCTTGGATGTTATTCCTTGCTCAATGCTCCAGCATTCTGTAATCGATCTTACAATCGTACGTGACCCAGTTTTATTTTTAGATTCCCCAGTGGAGGCCGTCTCATAGGTACCATCTCCATTCGAGGATCTCGTTCCTTTTCTGAAAGTGACAATTGGTCATTCGCACCAGTTGACTATCATTTTTAGAATTCCCCAGTGATGTACTGTGTCTCAGCGCGTCATTTTCCCCAGTGTGTTTCTTCTCGTGACGTCTGTCCCTGTGTCGTCGTATTCGTCAGCATTTTCGCATCCATCATTCCAGCATACGCATCATATCATATTCATGGCATCGTCTACATTAGTCTGTTCTCGCTTGGTCCATAGCATTGCATATCGCCACATATAAGGGCAAAATTTTCGGTTATCTATATTTAAATCCCTCCACCATGATTCCTCGAGTCTCCGTCACTCAAATCATCCGGTGTAGTTATTTAAATAGGGGCAACTGTAATACCCCAAATTTTACCCTTTTCTTTTTATTTTTATTTTAAATTAACTTAATAAATTAACTTATTTTTTTTTAAATCTTGTTTTTTTAACTAATAATAATTTAATTAAATTTTTTTTATAACTTTACTAATGTTTTTTATTAACTTTTTTTTTCTATTTAGTTTATTTATTTAAATCATTTTAAGCTCTTCTTACTAACTTTTAGGATTTAGATTAAAATTTAACTTTTTTTTTCTTTTCTTTAAGAGTAAATTTTTTATAACCTTTTTTAAATTAATTTCTAACACTTTTTTTTTTTTTTAATCAAATTTTAATACTTTTTTTAAATAAAAATCTAATACTTTTTTTTAAAATTAAATATTTTTTTTCTAACTTTTTTTAAAACTAAATCTTTTTTTTCTAACTTTTTTAAAGTTAAATATTTTTTTCTAACTTTTTTTAAAAACTAAATCTTTTTTTCTAACTTTTTAAAAAAAAATTAAATCTTTTTTCTAAAATTAAATCTTTTTTTTTGCTCTAATTTCTTTTTTTAAAATTAAATCTTTTTTTTCTAACTCTTTTTAAAAATTAAATCTTTTTTTTTTTCTTCTAACTATTTTAAAAATTAAATCTCACCTTTGTCATTTTTTTTGTTCTTTATTATCTTTACTCTAAATTTTTCTATCTTTCATTAAAAAATAACGAAAATAGTTTTTTATTATTATTTAATTATTATTTTCGTATTTTAATTAAATCATTTTTTAAAATATTATTTTTTTCACTTTTTTCTAAATTATTCATAAAAATATCCAAAAAATCATAAAATAAAAAAATATTGAAAAATTTTGTTCCTTTTATAATATTTTTTATTTTAGGAATCAATAGGATTATTAGTTTTTATTTTAAGTTTATTTTAATTATTTTAAATTATTTAAATTTTATTTTTTCTTAACTAATTATTTAGTTTGGGCTTTAAAATGGGCTTTAGGGACATTATTGACAATTTGGTGTTAACCCTAATTTGTTCCCTATATATACATGTGTTGCCTTGTTGAAAAAGGGGGGCGGAAGGTTCAGACAGAGAGAAGAAGACACCAGAGGGGCGGAAAAAGGCTGTTGTTCTTACAACGCACAACCCTCACTCCAGTGTTCTCTTATTCAAACCAAACCAACATTCACCGAAGCAAGCCTCCGCTTCGAAGGTTAGATTCCTAAATCCTTTGCATTTTTCACATTTATTTGCATCCTTGCCATGTTAACTTTCATTGTTGTTTAGATCCGTAGATTTTGATTTTCACATTTATTTGCATCCTTGCCATGTTAACCTTCATTGTTGTTTAGATCCGTAGATTTTGATCTGTATGAACCATGATTGTGTCGTATAGGATTGTTTGCATGTCCATTAATTGTCTGTTTGCATTTGCAATTCTATTGTTATTTTTTTTTTATCAAAACCTTTCCCAAAAAAAACCTTTTTTGTTCCCGTAAACATTTTTTCCCAAAAAAAACCTTTTTTTTATTCCCAAAAATACCTTTTTTGTTCCCGTAAACATTTTTTCCCAAAAATACCTTTTTTTGTTCCCGTAAACATTTTTTCCCAAAAATACCTTTTTTGTTCCCGTAAACATTTTTTTCCAAAAAAAAACCTTTTTTGTTCCCGTAAACATTTTTTTCCAAAAAAAAAAACCTTTTTTGTTCCCAAAAACATTTTTTTTATATATATAATTTAAACTTAACATTTTTTTATATAATTTAAACTTAAAGTTTTTTAACTAAGTAATTCCATTTTAAAATTAAAACCTTTTTTTATATATATAATTAAAATATTAAAAAAATTAAAACATTTTTTTTACATAATTAAAATATTAAAAAATTAAAACCTTTTCGTAAGGAACTCCTTATGTTTGCCGTGTCATTTTGTGTACCTTTCATTTTCTTTATTCCTGCATTTCATTTGCATGCTTGAGGTTGAGATGTGCTTGTGGTGGCCACAGCCCCACACTATTTTCCTCCCTCACTTCATTCTAAGTGTCATTACATATTTTCATATTCTTCATGTTTTCAGAAATGTTTCTTTGTTTCTTTATACTCTCTGCCTTTATTACTTTTCTTATTTCTGTACCTTAATTATTCCTCCATATAATGATTTGTCATATTTTCACATTTTTTACAGTTTTATCTTTCCGAAGGATTAGGTCCAGCCTTTTGGCCGCCGAGTCAATAGCCTTACCCCTTTAATGGATCAAACCCTGTTTAGCCTAGGTGTCCCGCCGTGGGCAAAATTGCTTTTATCCTAGTGTTAGGTCAAAGAGTCGCCGCACTCATTTTAGGGTTTCCCGCCGTGGAATCCCTAACCTAACCCTAATTCACTTAACAATTTACAACGTAGATATTGGAGTTTCTACACTCCGCGTAAGCGTGTCCCTAAGATACGTTTATTCCCCATTGAAACCTTGGTCACAATCAAGACGTTTCTAACCTCCCTTTTGAGGGGAACTACGATTACTCTGATTCCACTCCCGTAAGGATACGTAGGCACAAGATGCGATGTCTTGCCGAGTAAACTTAGAATTAACCCTTAGGTCTCTTTTCTCACTTTTAATCCTTTTGTACATATACCTTAAGCAAATGAATAAAGCAAATAGTAAACATTTGAACAAAAGGTTCCTGTAGAGTACTACAGAAGTTTAGGGTGCTAATACCTTCCCTAAATTTAACCAACCCCCGAACCCTAGATCTTTCCCCGCATTGTGTTTACGATGCAAAATAGGTTTTCCCTCTTTTGACCTTTTCCTTCGGATAAATCAAAGAGCGGTTGTGAATTGAATTGCGATTCAAACTAATTAATAGTTTGATATCCTATTTCCACCGCAACAGGTATCGATTCTTAATGCTCCGTGTTGTCGAGTTGTATGAGAGATCAACAATGAGACGATACGGTTGATCTCTCGACTTTGCGATTAGAGATAACCTCTGTTGTGAGCAATACGTGATGATTTTGACGAGCGAATTAGGTTGCGTGCATTTGATCCATATATTTTTTAGTGCATGATGGGTAAAACGAAATACAACTCCTGACAAGTTTTCTCATTTCTTAAGAATGTACTTATTTTCTTGTTTTATGTCTTTTTCCTTTTGAATTTTTTATCCCAAACCATTTAAACCCAAGCTTAGAGACGTAGAGATGGTCGAACGACATTTTTTCCCTTACACTAATCCCTGTGGAGACGATATAAATCCCGGAGAAAATTCTTCCGAAAATAATATTTTTGCTTGCTGCTTTACTGCTTCAACAAAATGGCGCCGTTGTCGGGGATTGGTTTTGATATTGAGTCACATTGCGATAGTTTCTATATTTCTAAGCTTTACACATAATTGTATATATGCTTGTATATATGCTTGTTTTGCTTTTGTCTTTTATTATGTTTGTTCAAGTGTTGTATATATTTTGTTCCTGTAACGTTTGTTCAAGTGTTTGGTTAGGACACTTTCTTTAGGTTGACGCTTTGACAAAGCATCGGCGTATATGTGAGGAAGTTACTAGCAAAGAGCACTAAAGGTGTCGAGCTAACGACATGAAACAAGCGTTTGTTGGGAGGCAACCCAATGGTTTTTGAGTTTGTATAGCTTTATGTTTATTTAGTTTAATTCAATTTTGTTAGGTTGTTAGAACAATGTTTGTGTTTGCTCTCAAGTGTTTTTTTGATTAACTTAAGGATGCATTTTGTGATTTTCCAAGTTTGATCATTTCAACTTGCGAATGTATGGTTTTGATATTGTTTGAAGTTGGTACTTTGCAAGGTACTCGTTTATCGCTTTCTAGAACATAGCATGATTATGAGACTTTTCATTTGTACAAATTTCATGTAATTCATTCTTTTTCCATACTTGTTCAGTTTTGAATCACTTTAGAACTAAACCTTTTTGTGAGGAGCTTTCCATTGTTTACTATATGCAGGAGACCAACATTCTTGTTTAACTCGGTTTTATTATGTTTAATCTTGTATTTGTGTTGATTTGTATGATAGCACTAAAATGATCAAGGCATTTTGTTTGATTTTGAGCATACCCACTTGACCAAATAGTCAATCTACCTTGTGAGTGAGTGAGAATTGGCTTACCCCCTTTGAGCCTTTGTTAGAATCCATATTGGTGTTAAGTTCATTTTTGTATGGATTCTAATACTTTTTCTTGAACTATAACCATAACTTGTTATTTGAGTTTTTACCCTTGCCTAATAAGTTTGGGAGCATTCATGTCACTTTGTGTGGTTGTATTCAAGTTGGGGAGAAGATGTTTTTTGTTAAGAAGTTGAGAAAAATAAAAAAGTTTGAAAAAGAAAGAAAAAAATGAAAAGGAAAAAGAAAAAAAAAAGAAAAGAATTGAAAAAAAAAATAGAATAATGTTATGCGAATAAGTTGCGTAGAATGGTGTAACAATTTGGAAAAGAGAAAAAGGTGATTAGAATTTGTGAGTGCTTGAGATTGTGAGAAATGATCACTCTCGTTTGATTAGGCAAGTTTTTGTTCTTTTACCTGGAGAAAAACAATTGTTTGTTACCCAAGCCACATTACAACCCTTAAAGCCCTTGTGATTTTTGCTTTTATACTGTTCAATATGAGTTTTTTCTTGATGAATGCATAATTTAATTTGTTGTTGGCTTGATTGTTGGATGAGAGTTAAGTCCTTCGTGTTTTTTTTATTCATCTACCGATGAAGTGTGTGCTAGGTGTGATTCATTTTTGAACATTGTATTGTCTTTGAATTTTTGACATATGTTTTGTATTTAGGAGTTGTTTCGTTTTTATGTTATCGTTATAGTTCAGTGGTATGTTTTGCTTTGCATGTACGTTTTATGTTGAACCATACATTTGTTTTTGTTTTTCAAAACTTGTTGAATCGTGATTGCTTGGTTATTACTTTTGTTTCCTTGAGTTGATCGATTCTTGTTTGAGGACAAAAAAATTTAAGTTGGGGAGAGTTGATAAGTGCTAAAATATATTGATTTTGAGTGTAAATAATTGGCACTTTTTGGCTTGATTCAACCAATAAACCTCAACTTTTGTGCATATGTTGTATAGTTTAAATTATAGTGTATATATTGTGTATCGCGTAAATTTCATTGAGTTTAATTGATTTTTTCTCATTTTTTGTAGGTATATAAGCAATGATATTTTGTCATTATCTTATAGAGCATTGAATAAGCTTTCCAACGCTTCCGACCCCGCGAATAACGGAGTTACGGTTCAAGAGTTATGGTCGAAACAAGTGATGGGTTGTTGTCATGTTCGCTAGGCTGCTCGCTAAGCGAGTACTGGGACCCATTTTTGTCTATTTAAGTGATTTTTCAGCATTTTGTAGGGTATGTTGTTTGGGAAATTTTTACCCCAACTTCATCAAACACATTCTTAAGTAGATTTAGCTTAGAAATAATATTGGAGGGTGCATCTTGACGATCCGGAGTCGAATCCACTTCAATTGGAGTTGACAGACCGTGAGATTTGTATTCTTCTTCCTTCCTCTCTATGTATTTTTCATTTGTTGGGGTTTTTTATGTAAGTTTACCTTAATTGTATGTATATTTATGGATCTTTGTATAAAATCTCTTTTACAACTCTTTATCGATACTTATCTTGATTTTTTACTAAATGGGTTTATGACTAATATTCACGTGGGTATCGATTCTTAATGCTCCGTGTTGTCGAGTTGTGTGAGAGATCAACAATGAGACGATACGGTTGATCTCTCGACTTTGCGATTAGAGATAACCTCTGTTGTGAGCGATACGTGATGATTTTGACGAGCGAATTAGGTTGCGTGCATTTGATCCATATATTTTTTAGTGCATGATGGATAAAACGAAATACAACTCCTGACAAGTTTTCTCATTTCTTAAGAATGTACTTATTTTCTTGTTTTATGTCTTTTTCCTTTTGAATTTTTTATCGCAAACCATTCAAACCAAAGCTTAGAGACGTAGAGATGGTCGAACGACATTCTTTCACTTACACTAATCCCTCTGGAGACGATATAAATCCCGGAGAAAATTCTTCTGAAACTAATATTTTTGCTTGCTGCTTTACTGTTTCAACACTTGGTACCTTTAATTTGTGTGTTATTGTGCAGGAATTTGGAATGAAATAGTGAGAATTAAGACACAAGAAAGATGGCAAGGAAACCAAGACAGCAAGCAAACATCAGCAAGTTCGCTAGGCGAACTGGCCAGCGAAGCTCCCTCCAAAACTTCACAAAGTTCGCTAGGCGAACTATGTAGCAAAGGCCAAGAATCCAAAACAGCAAGGAAAGGGCCATAAACTTGCTAGGCGAGCGAGGCAGCGAAGCACTCGCTAGGCGAAGAAGCAGCGAGTAACCAACAAACACTCTCAGGCTTAAAACAGCAAGGAAAGGGCCATAAACTCGCTAGGCGAAGTTCACAGTGAAGGCTTCGCTAGGCGAATGATTACTCTAACCTAGAAACCCATTCTTTCATTTCTCATCATCCCTTAGCAATATTTCACCAAAAGAAGGTGGATTCTCATCCATTCTCGATTATTTGAATCAGATGTTGATCAACCTTCTTCCGAAACTTGTTGCTCAAGCTATCATGGAAATGAGTGGCTAAATCCCTCTCTTGTCAAGGTTAGGAGTAGTTAGTTCAGATTTTATGTATTCTTCTTAATCTCTTGTATGTGAACAATGTTATGATCAATGTAGATGAAGTTATTTGCTCCTATTTGTATATTTATGGTTTGGATTGATTTAGACATGAACTTTCCAAGTCTTGATCTAATATCTTCATATATCAACTATACAAATTCTAGAATAGATTTGAAAGTTGATATCCGCTTTGTATCGATCTTAATGATTATTATTTTGATTTTTATTTAGAGAGATCATTTAACAGTCGAAACAATAACTTTCACGAAATCGCTTTAGAGATGAACGTTTTTGCAAGGATACGCGGTTATGTTGGTTAGAACTTAGTTCACATATTTAATTGGTTGGATACGTTTAGGACGGGCTAGCGAACCCTAATCTTGACATGCTTTTATCAAACTTAGACCGACTTTTATTCCGTTTTTAATTCTTGCAAACTTATGTTACGAAATTTAAACCATTATAAAAACCCCCCTTTTTCTTAAGTCATTAAACCGTTGAACGTCAAGCATCTATATTCTCTTCAATCCCTATGGATACGAGAAAACACTACCACAAAATACTTTCTAACAAAATGGCGCCGTTTCCGGGGATTGTTAGTTGAATATTGCAAGCATTGCAATAGTTTAGTGATTTTAAGATTTTTGTATTGTGAATCTCTTATCTTTGTAATTCTTTGTACTTTTTAATCTGTTTAGTTCGTGTGCAGAATTCGTTTATGCACGGACAGGTTCAGTCGGAAAACCTTCTTTTCGATTCTGAGATTGAGAGAACCGCTCGGCATACCAATAGTCGCACAAGGCGAAGACGGCAACAAGCTATTGAAAGACAAGAGCTCGGAGAATCTTCTTCATCCACTCCACCTAATTCACCAATTATGGCAGCACCACCTCCACCTCCACCTCCAGTTTCTGTCCCTTGTACAAACAGTCCTAGACACACCGCTCAGTTTGCACGTAATCTTCAAAATGGAAGACAAGCCAAAATAAAGACGGGAATCCTAGCACTTATCTATCAAAATCTTTTCACGGGGTTAGATCATGAGGACCCGTTTACGCATCTTACAAAATTCTATGAGATTGCGGGTGCAACGGGAGCAACCGAAGCTGACGAAGAGTCATTGTTCAGGAGATTATTTCCTCATTCCTTGATTGGGAAAGCGAATGAATGGTATCTTGATCAATCTACAACAATCATGACGGATTGGAATCTTTTGGAAGAGAAGTTTCTTGAACGGTTCTTTCCACATAATCGTTTCATGGAAGCTAAAACTGCGATAACTGTGTTTTCACAAGGAGCAAGTGAATACCTCAATGAAGCTTGGGAGAGACTTCTTATGGAGTTAAGCTTGGTATGTTGAAGCTTACTAGATGTATTCTTGATGAGTTTCGAGAAGGTCAGAAATTTGATTTGAGTTGGTAGATCGGTTGAATTTGATGAATCAAAGTCGAAGAGCTGATTTTCAGATTAATGAAAATGGTATCATGAGATGTCGTGATAGAGTTTGTCTTCCAGATATTTTTGAGTTGAAAAAGAGTATTCTTGCAGAAGGACATCGAAGTATATTGAGTATTCATCCTGGTGCTACGAAAAGGTACCAGGATTTGAGGAAATTGTTTTGGTGGCCAGGTATGAAGAAAGATATTCCCGAGTTTGTTTATGCTTGTTTGATATGTCAGAGGACGAAGATTGAACATAAAAGAGCGTTGAGTCTGATGCAACCATTGAATATTCCAGAGTGGAAATGGGATAGCATTTCTATGGATTTTGTAACAACCCTACCGAAGACTTTGAAGGGATATGATTCGATTTGGGTGATCGTGGATAGATTGACTAGAACAACTCATTTCTTACCAATGAGGATTAATTATTCTATGCTGAAGCTAGCTGAGATGCATATTAAGGGAATTGTGAAGTTTCATATGATATCGTCGAGTATTGTGTCCGATAGAGATCCAAGATCTTCATAGAGGTTTTGGGAGAGTTTGCAGACAGCTTTGGGTACTAAGTTGAGATCGAGTTCTGCCTATCATCTGCAAACGGATGGACAGACAGAGAGAACTATCCAATTCTTAGAGGATTTGCTGAGAGCTTGTGTGTTGGATCAAGGTGGATCATGGGATAGTCATTTGCCGTAGATTGAGTTTACCTACAACAATAGTTATCATTCTAGTATTGGAATGACACTGTATGAGGCTTTGTATGGAAGGAAGTGTATGACTCCATTATGTTGGTATGAGTCAGGCGAGAGTGTTGTACTCGAACCTGAGGTTCCGTAAGAGACGACTGAAAAGATCAAGAGGATCCAAGAAAAGATGAAAGTTTTGCAGAGTCGTCAGAAGAGTTACCATGATAAGAGGAGGAAAGCACATGAATTTCAAGAGGGAGATCACGTGTTTTTTAGAGTTACACCGGTAACTAGTGTTGGCCGAGCTTTGAAGTCTCGAAAGCTTACATCGCGTTTTGTTGGTCCGTATCAGATTTCGCAGAGGGTGGGAGAAGTAGCATATCAGATTGCTTTACCACAGTCGCTTGCGAATTTGCATGATGTGTTTCATGTGTCTCAGTTGAGGAATTACATTACAGATCTGTCACATGTGATTCAGATGGATGATGTACAAGTGAGAGATAATTTGACTGATGAGGCATTTCCAGTATGGATTGATAAACGAGAAGTGAAGCAACTGCGAGGTAAAGAGATTTCCTTGGTAAAGGTAGTTTTGGGAGAACCAGCTGGAGAAAGTTGGGCTTGGGAGCATGAGGATCAGATGCGGGAGTCGTATCCGACTATGTTTCCTTGAGGTAATTTTCGAGAGCAAAAATTCTTTTAAGTGGGGGAGAGTTGTAACACCCCAAATTTATTGAAATAATTATTTAATTTATTTAAATATGAATATTCGTATTTTTGGTGATTTTCGGTGGTTGGTATGAAATATTGAGAATTGTGGATTTTGGGTTATTTATTTAAATAATAGTATATAATATGAATATATTGGTGTTATTATTAATTTAAATAAATATAAGTGAGTTGAGGGCAAAGTGGACTTTTGAGGAGGAGTTAGTGAGGGTGAAATTGGAAAGCACATTTTATGACGCAAAGTTAGGTTTAACAAAAAGAAATTTTGAGAGAATTAGGATTCATTCTTGTTAGATCGTGAAAAGGGAAGAAATAGAGGTCAGAGCTCTGAGGAAGAGGATTGAGGCAAAGCTTCGTGAGGTTTTCAAGAATCAAGGAGAAAGGCTTAGAGTCGGCAATTAAGATATGGGGAATATTGCCTTCATTGTTTTCAATATGTGATTCAATGTGTTTAAAATTGATTTAAGGGTTTAACGGGTTTTGGGTAATGAATTGTTATTGTCTTTATGGTGATGAGTTCAATGTGTTTGAGGGTTTTGAACTGATGGTCTGACAGGTTTGAGGCTGATTTGAGAGTAAGGGAAATTAGGCCTTCGTGGCCAAATCTGCTGTTGAGGTTGTTTAACCGTACATGATAAGTGATTGTGAGAACTTTAATGACTGTGAAGTATTTGTAAGAAATTATGGGAATTAGAGGCATAAATATAATACGGTATTTTCCTAATAAGTCGTAGATTTTGTGCCTTTATCGCCGTAATACCTTAGGAATGATTTAGGGATGTTTTTAAGGCATTTGAAAAGAAAATCGTAGAGGTTTTTGAACTGTTTCTGGTGCTAGTGCGTAACAGCGATTTGCTGTAATTGCGAGTTCGCACAACGAAGAATCCTTCGCACGACGAACATTCGCCCCAGACTCGCACAGCAAACTTGCTAGCGAACGTAGTAGAGTTTCACGAATTTTGATCTTGTGCAGTGATGTCTTGATGTTTTGATGTTGCGATTTCTTTGATGAATTTCCATGAGTATGACTATGATTCTTCTGAGATTAATAAATTATTTTATGATGATTCCTATGAGTAATGATGAGTTGTGCTGTTAATTCTATGAGTTTTGATGATTATATGATGACATGTGTATTATAATGATTTTGATGAATGATGATGCACCTAATAAGTTTATTATGAGGATGATATTGGCGTGTGCAGTGAACAATTTTGAGTTAAGCTAAGTGCCTACAGATTGTTTTGGTGAGTCTTTCGGCCGCGAGATGCTCATGGTGACTTGAAGATTGGTCTCGTCTAAAGGGGCAGAGGAGAGAATGCTTCCCTTTGTCCATAACTAGTCGGGCTTAGATTATTTGGTTGTTCTGAGAGCAAAAGTAGACTAAATCATGCCTAACTATTGGACTAGTCCAAAACAAGCTTATTTTCCTTTTCCATTACCAATCGCCCATGAAGATTATTTATGAAATCATCGGTACCGTTTTGATACTCTTCCTATTTCTTTAACTAGTAAATGAATGCTCTTTCAAATTAGGTTTTGAAAGTTCGCTTACACTGATTTCATTCTCATTATAGTTGATTATATGCACGTACGATTTAGACTTAGACGTCGGAGTTGTTATGACTGTCATACATCACGATGCATAGATTAATAATTTGATCTCCATGTGTACCCGCGTGTGTAGTAATATCAACGGTTTTGTTCTGCTACAAACCTGTTTTGCAAATTGACAACAAATATTATAAAGAACAAGATATTTTTATCTTTGATTTAGCAGTGAAAAACTAAACTATCTATTTGTATTTGTTATGAATTTTTATTTGATTTGATTTTTCATATTTCAATAGAATACAAGTCCTGCAAATCTGTGCAAAGCGGCAATATGATTCCTTCTTTTACAGAAATATTTAATAACTTTTGGCTGTTTTAAAGCAATAATTTGAAATTATTATTTTTTTAAAAGTAATATGATGACATCGGGTAGTTAATATAAAACTATCATTTTTTTAGGCAGTTAGATAAAAAATTAGGTTATTTTAATAAAATGTCATTCTTATCAATTATGGCGGTTTAAGTTGCCATAATAACCCTTATGATCTACCACAACTCCTCAGTTTTTTGTAGTGTATACATAAATAGTAAGGTACGTGATTTCCTTCAATTTCTACTTTAAGTTAGTTCACACCTTTGAAGTGTGCAGCAAATATTATTTGTCAATATATAATACATTTATCCTACTTTATATATAAGATTTATGGTTCACAAAAAGTGTATCCTTCAAAAAATCAACTTATAATATCAAACAAATCATTAACTTGCATGAGCTTTAGATATCAAACTTTTTTTAGAGAAAATAAATTTTACAGGACCTTAAGGAGTTCATATGATGTTTATGTCAACAAATCAATTTCCAAATATTTTCATGAATATACTTTGACATAATGATACTAAGTTAATCATCTACTATCAAAAATTCTTTTTAAAGTTATCTCACTTAGCCTTACCTTTAACTCAATTAATTTGTGAGAACCATTATTTTGCATCAGTTGACTAACGTGAAAAGAGCATTCAAGAAATAATGGTTGGTTTAACTAAGGCACATTTCCTATTTATTCTTGAACCTACCCTAGGATTTGAATCTTATTGTGATTCGCCTTTTAAAGGCTTAGGGTGTACATTGATGACCTCATAAGCATAACTAGTTTAGCCGTGACTTAGACCTATTAGCAACAATATTATCCTAGAATATCTGGAGACACCACATATTTGATGTCATGTTTGAGATTTTTAGCTATCATAAAATATTATAATACTTGTTTTATCATAAGGTGTTGACTTGGGGCAAAGAATGTGGATACAAGTTGAGTCACTATAACTTTAATTTAAAGTATCGCCCATAAATACTTTCATATATCTTACATGATGATACATAACATCATCACTACTAAAAAAACACATTGTATAATTTTTTTTTACAATATACCACATAACCAATCGTAGAAATATACGTTTATTAGGCGTCTTTTATTTTCTAAAATTTTAAATTACATATAATTCAGATCACAATTAACAACCGTTGTGATATGTTAAGAGTGACACGTTTCAAAACTCAACCCTTATAGTTTTTGTGTTTATTCGTTAATGAAAGGGCGTTTTCTCATAATTTCAAATTTTAAATAAAAATTAAAAACTTGTCACCACCGTTTAAATTAACAACTGCAGTGAAATATCAATACAAATCACTTATGTTATTTTTAATAACTGCTGTGAAATATATTACCTATATAAGCTAACTTAATTAACTTCAAAATAGACTGCGATATAAGTCTTAAACCCTAATTTCTTTTGTCTTGTCCCAATCTTTCAAAATTCCATCCTAAATGTACAAAACTCTAACATTACTTCTCAAACTATTATGAATCAAAGGAAGGTGTCACGAAACAAATAGCAAGCTCATATCTTTGATTTCTTTTTTCACAAATCTTTTCAAATAAATGTACGTATTGAATCATTTTATGAGATATGATTTCATGTTGTTGTTATTCAAAATATTAGTCTTATTTATCTTGTTTTAATTGTTCAAAAGCTACGTCAAACATTTGTCTTCGTCCAACATATGGTTTGTTCTTTTATAGTTTAGGTTTAGAAACTATTTAAGTTATTGTTGAGGTATGTGGTTATTTAGTTAAAGTATTTTGTTGTTTATGTTAAGGTTATTTTATGATGATTTTTTTCATAAATGTTTTTTATGTAATTGTCAACTTATGATTTTGTTCAAAAATGTTGTTGTTTGTGTTGTTTGTTCATAAATATTATTTTGTTCATAAGTTTATGATTTAGTTTACATATTTTTTGTTGAAGCATGTTGATGTTTTTGTTAGGTATGTTGATAAATGTTATTGTTGAGGTATATTTTATAAATGTGTTGTTATTTATGTTAAAGTTAGTTTATGATTTTGTTCATAAATATTGTTGTTTGTGTTGTTTGTTCATAAATGATTTTGTTTTGTTCATAAGTATGTTGATGTTTTTGTTAAGCATGTTAATAAATGTTGTTGTTGAGGTATGTTTGATAAATGTTGATTTTTGTGTTATTGTATGATGTGTTTGTATAGATATTTTAATGTTTATGTTATTGTTTGTGATGTTAATAATGTTATTAATTGTACATTGCAGTTAACATGTCATAGAAGATGAGTTTATTATGTCATATATGAATTGACTGTTTTACATAACCCTCATTTAATATATAACCTTTTGAATTGAATTAGAAATTAATAATATAAAAAAATTAAGTTATGTTAGAAAATAACTTACATTAATCAATGTTTTAGGTGTTTTATTTAGCCAATTATTTGTATCTTGCACTTTGACATTTAAAAATTGGTTTAATGTTTGTATTTCTTCAATCAACACTTTCTTTTTTACTAATTCTATATACAAAGTTAATACTTTACATAATAAACTAGTAAAACGTGAAAGGTTGATTGAAGGAATATAAATATTGTTTTAATTTCTAATAATTAAAGAGCGAGATAAGAATAATAGATTGTACAAATCTAAAAAAAAACATTAAATAGTAGAGACTATTAGAAATACCTCCTTATATCTTAAGTATTTCTAGAATGATTTAAAATTCTTGCTCGATGATAAAAGATAAAACTTTAAATTTTAACAAGACTTTTTTGTTTTGTTTTTACGTTTCTAACACTCCTTCTAGAATGTTATATGTTACATATTATATTTTACTATCCATTACAGTTTGAAAAATTAACCATTTATAATTATAAAAATTTTAAAATTTGGTGTTGAAATTACTCAAACAATACTACATATTTAAAAAGTATATAACAATAAATAATAAATTTTTTAACACAAAATAAATATATAAAAAAATAGAGGCCTTTCTAAATTAACTTTCACTTTTCTACCGTCCATTGTCATCAACAACCTAACCACTATTCATAATTATTTATGATTCTTATATTATTATTTACAGCTGTTTTATGTTTACTAAAAATTATAATTTATTTTGTAAAAAAAAAATAATACTTTTTACTTTAAAAAAGTGACCATTGAATTCAATCTAATTAAATAAATATATGAACTGTAAAGAGATTAATGAAAAGAGAGTATCTAAATATATTATAAGTTACCTAATGCATTGCATTTTGAAAAGAAACCACCTTTACATGTAAGAATTTTGAATCTAGATAAGAAATGACACCAAAATTATTGATTAAATATTTTTAAAAAATTATGAAATTAAATTGTGAAATGTTTAACCCATAATAAATACTAAAAAAATTATACAAATTTAAATAATTTTTGCATTTTTGCCGCACATTATATTTTAAAATAATTTTCACCCTCTTGCCACACATTATCATCAATAATATCACGAGATCTATATAATACTTTATCCTTTTTAATAAATAAAAAAAAAAGGTCGCGATATTTATATTATCATTGACCATTGTTATGATATCAAAAATTAAATGATTTGATTATATTTTTTAGAAAAATCTTAAAAGTAAGTATTTTCTATCTCGAAACTTTTTTCTTTTTATAAATTAAAATTATTATTTTAAAGTTTTAATATTTATTATTTAATTTTTTTATATTGTTTTTCTTACATAAGTAAAATAATTATAGGGAAAGGTACAGTGAAAATACTCCAACTATGTAAAAATATCAAACTTAACCGCGAGAACAATTTAACTAGTACCATTCTAAAGAATATATTGAACTCTTGATAAATTTTGTTGTTGTATAATGACAGTAATATAAACATATTTATTGCAAGTTTCTAGATAAACAATGTAAAAAGAGATTATTGTCTTTTTTTACATTAAATTTCCTACCATATAAACAATGTAAAAAAAGATTTGTTGTGAATCTATCAATACTAAAAGTATTTTAATGAAACAAAAAGGTAGAACGTTTGAAAAAGAATGGACTTTTTCAAAGACAAATTTAAATTTAAATGAAAATTTATTTACTTGAATTTTGGCTATAAAATGTCATCTCCACCATCAATTATAATGTGTCATTTTTAAGTTTGAAGTTCCAAATACATTAATCATTTTCTTTTCTATTCTCTCCTATTGAATTTCAACTATGTCAACTGGAAGAAAAGGTCGTGGTCGTCAAAAGATTGAAATGAAAAAGATGAGTAATGAGAGCAACCTGCAAGTGACTTTCTCGAAGCGCCGTAGTGGACTCTTCAAGAAAGCAAGTGAGCTTTGCACACTTTGTGGCGCAGATGTTGCTCTTGTTGTATTCTCACCTGGTGAGAAGGTGTTTTCCTTTGGTCATCCACACGTTGATACGGTCATTGATCGTTATCTATCACTGATTCCACCCCAAAACAATGGCGCCATGCAATTCATTGAGACTCAGCGTAGCGCCAATGTGTGTGAACTCAATAATCTGTTGACTGAAGTTAACAATATGTTAGACATTGAGAAGAAGTGTGGTGATGAGTTAAGCCATTTGCACAAGGCGGCTGCAGCTCAGTTTTGGTGGGCTTGTCCCATCAATGGGATGAATAGGGCTCAACTTGAACTATTCAAGAAGGCTTTGGGGGAATTTAAGAAACTTATTGCACAACATGCTGATAGGCTTGGAATTCAAGGCGCACCTACCCAAACTGTTCCTTTTTTTGTTGGAAATGGTTCCAACTCTAACACGCCTCTCCATCCCGTGGAAAACCATCAGCAAGCTCCAATCTTTCCACCGCATTTTTTTTAAAACCCTATGTTGCAACCTCATTTGTTTGAGTTCAACAATATGGGTGAAAATGGTGGATATGAACCACTCGAATTCTTTTGATTCGATGGCTTAGATCCGTCTTAAGATGCCCATATGAATATTTATCTTTTATGTTATTTTAATCATTTTCAATTAGAACACACAGGCTTAACTGGTTTCATTTATGAAACTTGGTTAGGACTGAATTTCAATGTCATTTGAATTTTTAGTTTCATGTTTTATTATGTATTGTTCAAATAAAGGGCATCTTATTTAGTTATATTTCAATATTTCTTTAAAATTTTATTTATCTATTGAAGTCCAAAAGTTCAATGAATCTGTTTTATTTTTTTATCGTTTCTAATCATCAATTGAGAGTTATAAAATTATAATCGAGTATAAAAAAGGTGGGCGGGAGAATAATGACAAAGATTTGTGGTAAGTTTAATAAAATTTATTGCATAATTTAAATTGATTCTTAATATTATCTTTTACAAAGTGTATCTCTCCTAATCCAAATTTTTATTCATAATAAAGAAAACTCACGACAGAAACATGTTCCATTTAATAATTTAGATTCACAACCTTCTTTAAAATTATTAATTTAACTCAAGCCGGAAAAAAATTCTTCAAGATATAAAAATCCACCATTTAATAGTTTGGATGATAAAAGATTACATTGACATTTGATATCACAAAGTCATATAAATGTTTTTTGGCTTAATATTCTTTTTGGTACTGTATCTTAATTAAGGTTTATTTTGTTCTCTTAATTTTTAAAAGGTTTATATTAGTCTTTTAACTCTTCAAAATGTTCTAAATTAATCTTTTTTGTTTAATTAGCGACTGGTTTTTGAATTTTTCCGTCGCTAATAAGAAAAAAAAAGGATTAATATGGAGCGTTTCGAAGAGTTAAGAGACCAATATGAACATTTTTAAATTTAAGGAAGTAAAATGAACCTCAAAATTAAAATACGACACCAAAAATAATATTTTATCATGTTTTTTCTTTATTGCTCTCGAAAAATATTGCTTTCTTGTGCTCATATTGCTTAATGTTCTAATTTGTTAGCTCATTGTATTTCTTGTCTCTTTGTATTTCAAAAAAGCATGACAGATTATCGTGAAGGCTAACAAAAATAAGTTGGATCAAGTTAAATTTTATATAATTCAAGCTGTTAAAAACCTCATAGCTTGTAGTCTATTGTATTATAGACTTAATTTTAAGTCTTAAGTCCGGTCGTTTTAAAACTTTTGTATAACCATCTAACCTATTTAAAACTCCTTTTTATAAGAACTTATTCAAATAAATATTCAAACATTTTAAATAGATTAATTAAAAAAAACTAATGAGATAAACTCCGTTTCATATTTATCATGAATTAATAAAGAGTTTAATTTTATACAATATTGTTTTTCAAATTTAGATTTATAATATTAATATAATAATAAATACAAGGGTGTGTGTTTGTTCTCCGTGCAAGAGTAGAGACACTCAGAGGCATTAGTAAGTATATTACACGAATGGAATGATGACTATCTCATGATGGTAAATAGTCCTGTATGGTGGTTTTTTTTAGGATGTTTTAAGGATCAACTCACGTGAGGTGAGAGACCCTGGCGGGGAGAGGCGTTGCTGGTTGCAGGTGGGCGGTGAAACAATCGGTGTTAAGAATTCTAGGAGCAAAGTGCTCTTGGAGTTGTATTTGGTGGTATTGAGTGAATATGACTTGATATATCCCTCTATCGAGATCATCCCTTTATAGGGAATTTACAGAGTTTGAATTTTAGGCCCTTCTCCCTTTTGACATGGTCTTAATTGTTCCCATTTATTAAGGAGATTATTGACCGACTACATTCTTGGAGTTAAGGAAAACTTTTTTTATTGGACTTTTTTGTTGGATGGATCGTAAGGGCGACCCCACTGGATTCAACCCAGACGTCCCAATAGCCAGGCGAGGGACGTCCTTATATACAACTTTGCTAAATAAAACAAAACAACATTTTTCTCAACTTCTCTTTACTGGGAAGTTTGTCCATAAATAATTTTAAGCTAAATTTTTTATTTTTATAGGCACTTTTACTCTCTGTAATCCTTTAAAAGCCTCAAACCTTCTTTCATATAAATTTGTTTTTCTTTTCACTTTCTCAATAAGAGTTCAAAGATTACAAGTGAATACTAACAATTAATCTCTCTCAACAACCTGAGTAAACTAGTCTATTTATAAACTAAAGAAGGAAATAAGAAATACAATGTTAAATATTATTACAAGGTGTTAGAGAAGGTCAATCAGAGGTGATTGGTCTCCAATGACTTTAAATGTTCTCGAAATCACTCTTGATGCTGTAAAAATTGTGCTTCAGATACCAAAATTCGTAAAAGGGCCTATAATATTTATAAGGGTTAAGATTGCAGGAAAACAAGACCCTACATACCTTTGTCATCATGTCTACATTAGACCTTTGAACTTGTATCAAGGATCATATACAGAATATCCAAAACCTGTTGTGTTTTTTTTTTATAATTATTTTTGTTAATAATATTTTTAATTTGATACTATTTTTAATTTAAAATAGAATATTTTTTTATAAAAAAATATAATTTTTTAGTTTATAAATTTTAAACAAAAGAGCGCAGGTGATATTTTTCTTCAATAATATGGTAAAATAAACTATCAATCTAGATTATGAATAATATCTTTTGAATCGCTTTGACCTTCCATGTCATATAGCCAATTGTCTCGGTTATGCACATTGGTTCTCTCATGGTTAGGCAAAGTAAAATGGTGTACCACCTCATTATTTATCATCAACTCATACTCATTTGGTCCTAGGTTTCTTTTGATGGGTGACGATTGTGGCTATGAGGGACGTCGCACAGAGGAATCACTCTGGTGGGGCGGTGGGTGCAGTGGTGTATGTGGTGTACGGTTTTGATGCGTGATGGTGGTTTTATGGTCTGAGAATAGATTAGTGAGCTATACACCAAGGGATTGGGTATAACGATTTTGTTAATTCTCCATGGGATTATAGACACGATATCATTCATATAATACATCGAACATCAACAATTCTCCATTACTTAAGGCTCGTGGCGCACAATTTCTACCACTCAAAAACTATCTTGATCTACTAATGGAGTGTGATTAGACAAGGTTTCCATTAGGTCTTCTAAATCATACTACTAAGCAAAGTCTACTTCACCCTATAAACCATGAATCCTCCAATACCAACTACCATTTGATCATTCTCCCATTTTTAACACAATCTCATCTTGATCCCTACTCAAACTAAACTTCACATGCTACAAGACTTTCAGTTTCTGATTTCCATACCACAGTGATTCCCATAAAGGAATACATGATCCTGATCCGAGTAAGCAATTTATATTTTTGAAGAAATCTTCATCTTCATTGGAACCAAACCACCATAACTTCACCACGTTCTACCATCACACGGACTTCTTGCTTATGCCTTAATTTCTAACTCTACTTAGCATTTGATGCTCAAGATTTCCATACCTGGTCCTTAGCAACTCACCCCAAATGGCCTCATTTTCCACCATCAATCTCCCTTCCATTTGCATAAAAAGGCTTTGTTAAAAACATAGATGTTCTATACTACAATGCTCTCTTCACTCTTGGACATGCACACTTGCTGCCAACTTAACTAATGAACCATTTTGGATTGTTCATAGCCTCCCCACAAGATGTTTTGTTGAATTTTAGATATTTATTTCTATATCTTCACTAGAGCTTTATAGAGAGACATTTGGAATATTGGAATGTTGTTCAACACAGAGTTTATTAGAGTAACTTTCTATCCCATGGATAAAAATCCACCCTTCCTGATAGACAACTTAGACCTGATTCTATCTAAAATAGGAGTCCATATTTGAATTATTCTAGGACTTGATTCTATTGGAATTCCTAAAACGTTAAAGGGGAACTCTTGCATATTGCAAGACAGAAAACAAGAAGATACATTCAAGAAATGCTCACTAATGTTTATTCTATACATTTTTATATTACATAAGATAACTCCTATGCTTGATCCCAATTTAAATCCCCTTAAAACTTCCTTTAAACTGCGCACATTCTTCCAACTTCGTTCTTCTAATATCAAAGTATCATCTGCAATTTGAAGTAACTTATATGAAGTTTTTTCATTGATGTTAAACCTTTTTATGTCTCCAGCTTTTGCAGCATTTTTTAACTTCTAGGTCAACTGACTCATTAGCCGCCAATACCTAGTTAAGCATCAACCTCTCAGGGACATAGGCAGATTGGTATTACGAGACTAGTTTACATAAGACTCTCATCAGTCTAGAAGCCAAGATTTTAGATAGAATTTTGTAAAGGAAACCCACTAATAAAATTGGTCAATATTCCTCTGTCCCTAAGGGATTCTTGGTTTTGGGATAATAGTTAGAAAGGAAGAGGTTATCACCTTAGAAATTATTTCTCTGTTATGAAACTCCTTCAAAAAACTAATCACATCATCCTTAATAAAATTCTAACCTCTTTTGATGAATTCAAAGTTGAATCTATCTGGCCTAGAGCTTTTATGGCCTTAACTAACATCTTCAAATTTCCTCTTTAATTCATATTCTATAAAAGGCTCTACAAAATTTTCTATATCTTCCTTAGACAAACTTCAAAATACAATGTCATCCATTTCAAGTTTAAAGTAATCCAATTCCTTAAATTTTCCAATATAATACTTTCTCACCCCTTCTTTGACATCACTCATAGATTTGACTACCCCTCCATCAGTTTTTATTGACCCAATGAAGTTCCTCATTGTCATTCCCTTCACGTCTCTATGAAATTATATACTATTTAGGTCTTCCTCTTTAATCTTTTTTTTATAAGCAGAATCTATTAATAGGAGATTAAGGAAATCTCAAACCAAGAGACAAATTACAAAAAGTCAAATGGAAATTTGAACCAATCATACAAGCAACACGGCTTGCTCCCCTTCCTACCTAGGATCAACCAATTCCAAGAATAAAGTTTAATGTCGAAAACAATATTGTCGACCTCAGTAACTACATTATTGAAAATACATTCATTTTTAGACCTCCAAATACTCCAGCAAGTAATAAACCAAATCAAATTTACTCTATTCGCTTGACACCGACCACTAAGGCTCGAGTTCCATACCTTAGCGTGAGAATAACAACAATTTTCAGAAATTATGTCTATATCCACCCATTCACAAATCTTGTTCCAAACCTGAGTTGATTTAAAGCACGAGAAGAAAAGGTGAGATACGTCCTCGAGGCTACTAGAACAAAACATGCAATCCAATTCTTGCTCGGAATCAAACACCCTTCTTTTCAATAAATTAGATCTTGTAGGAAATCTATCAAGCGCCAATCTCCAACTGAGAGTTTGGACTTTCGCCGGCATAACCATCTTCCAGATGGACTCAAGATGGGATGCACATTCTAAACCAATATCTTGTACAGATAAGGAGGGGTATATAACTGAATGAAAAGAGCTAACCTTGAAAGGAAAAGATTCATAAAGAAGCCACCACCATTTGTCAGACTCACCAGGAATAACTGAGACATTTTCCAGCAAATTACAGCAATCAGACCAGTCTGGTTCAGGAGGAGTATCTGAATCGATCAATGAATCTCTTAGTTTCCAATTCCACTGCCCTTCCTCCCAGCATCCCATATCCCAGACGGACACTGTCTTCATAGAGCAACTCTGAAACAAGTTGTTAAATCTGATTTTTGAACGACATATCGATAATCCAAACTGACTTCCAGAACTCCGCATCGTTACCTTAACCAACGGAACAGGCCGTGAAATTGCAGAAGTTGGCATACGAATTTAGTGACGCATTGGTCATAATATCCTTCATCCACAGCGAATTGGATTTCGAACTATCAGCGTTGGTGTAAGTTTGCGTCTTGATACTAAGGTTACCGTATCTGTTAGTGAGTGACCGGTAAATTAGCAAGTGTACTAATTGTACTGATGTAGTAATAAGGGAAAATTCCCCGAATATCGATCTCGCGGACTGCGTATGAACACAAGTTCTAAAATGATACAATTGAACAAAAAGTCATAGGGGTTTTGGTTTGTTTCTTACAATTTTAAAGGCCAAAAGGCAAAAGCAGTAAAATAAAGGTTTTAGACAGTTATGAGAAGCATGCTAGAGTAGGGTGTATGAAATAACCTTGTAACAACCTCAATCCTAAGTTTTTAGAAATATTTGCTCAATTCAATCGTGACCGATTTTAAAGATTAGTTGACTCTAATTCCTTAGCAGAAAACCCTTTGGTATTCTCCCTATACCCCAATTCCTTAGCAGTATAGGAACAATCCCAAGCAATTTACATTATCTAAAACATTACGGTTACTATAGGATATCCTCATTCCTAGGCAATATCTATTATAGTAATATCGTATAAACGCGTTAACAATTGTTTTTCCAAACCTAAGGTTAACCGTAATTCATATTCGCATTTGTCAGATAAGAAAAGCCATAAAACAAAATACGATAACAACGATGATTAGAGAGCAGAGAAATCCATTATTAAGGTCAAGGTCATTACATAGTCAAATCAGGGACACCCCCTAGCATTGGGGGTTTAGCTACTCATAATAATAAAAATAAAATCAACAACTAGATTCAACATTACAGATAATAGGGGTGCCTTGATCTTCAATAGCTTCCGCTCATGAGACCCTTCAGTTTCCCCCAATCCTTGGTTGTTGCAATCTTGATCGTGAAATTCTTTTCTGTCCAAAAGCCCCTTATTCTTTCTCCAAACACATATCAAATAGTCTCAATTCAAACTCATCACTAGGGAAATACCCCCAATACCCTCGGGGATCACAAGAGTTAAAAATACGAGAAAAATAGGGAAAAAAGCGCTTCCTACAACACGGGCCGTGTCAGGCAACACGGGCGCCCATGTTGGCTTCCTGACACATTTTTCGCGTGAAATTTGCAAGTCCCAGGTGTCACGACACGGGCCGTGTCACACGACAAGGGCACCCGTGTTGTGCCACTGTTTTTTCTCCAAAAATCGTCTTTTCTGAGCACATCCTGCAACACGGGCCGTGTCACACAACACGGGCACCCGTGTTGCACCCCTGTTTCGAATCTGACTTCGACTCCAACACGAAAGTTGTAGCTATCTCTCTTAGCTTTCCGATGGTTTTTAGAACACCTCAAAAGGATTCTCGGAACTCCAGTTATGATCGTTTTCATGCAGACTGCTAAAGATTTCACAACAAAACTCTTCCGAAATCTTGCCATTTTTTCCCGGTTTTCGCTTTGCTTCTCCTTTATTGTATACCTGAACCTAGAAACAGTGAAAATACCAAATTGACGCGTAAAATGTAATAAAAACAACTAAAATGCGACAAGACAAAACAAATGATTAACTGACATAAACGGTAAAATAACGTGTAAAAACCACCGATCAAACTCCCCAAACTTAAACCATTGCTTGACCTCAAGCAAAAAGCTTGGATAAATAATTTTCAAGTCAAACAGCACATCAAGTGAAGGGTTCAGGGTGTAAGGCGTGTCGATACTCACACGTGAGTCTTAGTTCCGATCGGCTCAAACCAGCTCTTTCGGTACTCATCCGTTAACGAAGGCATTACATAAACACATACCGCTGTAAACTTACGGACCTAAATCTCCCTTTCGGCCACCTCTCCAATTATGCTTTGGGCTTAAGTCTTTTCTTCAATTTTCTACCCCTTTCATTCGGATAATCAGATTAAGGCATGCACATTTTTGCTCGAGATTTTTTCTGTGGCACCTTTATTCTTTTTCTTGCTCACAGGCGTTTATTAGTCCACTTTGGGACGACTATAGAGATTCAACCGCCGTTAGGCTAAATAACCGAGTGAGGGTTACCCAACTTAGAAGGACAGGTTGTCTTTACCGTCATTATTCAACTCTTTTTTCGTGGTGCCACACATTAGTCTCAAAACAATTTTTTTTTATGCAGGACTATCACAATGAACTAATCGAGGTATACTTTTCAAATACAAGTACTATGGCACAAATCTACATGTTAGACTCGTTTCCTTACTCTGGGGAACCTAGGGTGTTCAAGTTATACCTCAATTTCCAAACTTTCCCAAGTTCCTTAGTTCAAACTCCACTTCCCTTGAACTCTAAATACTTTCTTGACTACCTTACACACCTACTAATCACAAGAAAAAAATTTACGGTCTCCATATGGGCGAATTCGATGTGATTTTTACCGAACTTAAAAATAAAAAGGTGTTTAAATAGACAATTCAAAACGGTAAAACCTCCCCCAAACTTGAACTAAACATTGTCTCAATGTTCAATAATCAAGAGAAGAAGAGGTGTACTCACAGAGATCTTCACAGAGGGGTCGACAAGTAATGCAGTACCTCTTCGCTGCTTCCACGTTTTCCCTTGTAAAATCTTGTTTATTCCTGCAAAAACAATAACAACAAAAGAAACAACATCAATTCATAAAACCGTGGGTTGCCTCCCACCAGCGCTTCGTTTAACGTCGCATGGCTCGACGATCGACTCCCCATTATTATGGGGGGTACTTCAGCCTCCAAACTCTATTGCTCGACTTCTTCGCAACAGAGTATTGTTCCGGTTCAAAAATAAGAGCAACTTGAAATGGTTTCGATCATTTTCCCTTCTTAGTTGTGTCGATCTTCCCAACTGAAGGTTTGACATCTTTCTCCTTACCTTTCTTTCGAACCTCTTGAGCTTTTAAGGTGATTTCCTCATCAAAAAATTTCAAAGTGAGCGTACTTTTTTCCACATCAATATTGCACCGACTAGTAAGCAAGAACGGTCGGCCACGTATGATCGAAGTTTCTTCATCCTCGGGTATATCCATGATTTGAAAATCAACTGGGTAAGTGAAGTTATCGATTGTCAGTAGAACATCCTCTGCTAGCCCATATGCCCTCTTAGTTGTGTGGTCGGCAAACTTCAAGCTTGTTCCCGTATCGCTCACTTTTCCAATATCCAGCTTTTTGAAAATTGATAACGGCATGAGACTCACACTAGCACCTGAATCAATTAGGACTTTCTTAAAAGTTCGATCCTTTATAGTACAAGGGATTACAACTGGTCCAAGATCCTTCATCTTGATGGGTATTTTCCTTTCTTGTGATATTTCCTTGCATTGCTCAGTTGTGGTCTTCGGTTCTTCATCCATTGGTCTCTTTTTTCCTATAACCTCTTTCATGAATTTCTTGTATAAAGGAATTTGCTCAAGTGCTTCAAAGAACGGCATGTTGATTTCCAATTTGTTGAACATTGCACTGAACCTTCCGAAGTCTTTCTCGTTCTGATCCTTCTTTGTAACTCTTTGAGGGAACGATAATTTGATTTTCGGTTTGATCTCCTCTTTCTTTTTCTCCCCATTTGACTTTTCAGATAGTACAGCTTCTTCTGGTTCTTTTATTTTTTCGTTTACCTCAAGTTCCACCTCTATGCATTCGTCCTCCTTTGTTTCCTCCTCTTCTATCACTTTCTGATTTCTTGTTGTGACAGCATTAATACTCTCTTGATTTTTTGGATTCGGTACTGTCGCACTCGGGAGGGTTCCTTGAGCGTGTGTTGAGAGGTGTTGGGCTATCTGTCCCATTTGCGACTCAAGGTTTTTGATGGAAGCTGTGTTATTCCTTTGAATGTTTCGGGTCTCTTCTTGGAATTTCATACTTTGAGATGCCATTCTTTCAATAGCTAACTCCCATTCTGCTTTTTGAGGAGCCTGTTGTTGTTGTTGTTGTTGCAGATATGGGGGTTGATTTGGGTCTTTCCAAGAAAAGTTAGGATGATTCTTCCATGCTGGATTATATGTATTGGAATAAGGATTGTTTTACCTCAAAAATTTTATCTCTTCAACTTGTTGAGTAGTTGCAAGACAATGCACAGTATAATGGGGACCATTACAAACCTCACAACTAATAGCTTGGACATGTTAAACTTGAGCTACAGTTTCAGTACTCACATTCATCCCTTTAAGCCTTCTTTCCACTTCAGCCTTGATTCGATCTTCCATGTTCACCACTTGTTCTACTAGTTTCAAATCAATATTACCCTCTGGTTGGTTCACAGTGCGATCATACAACTCAAGATGCTCATTGGTGGCAATTGCTTCTATGATCCTCTTGATACCAGTGGCTATTGAGAAATTAGTTGAGCCACCGGCAGCAGTATCAATAAGTTGTTTTGTCTTAATTCTCAAACCATTCACAAAATTCTGCATCTGCTCTGTGGCATCCATGTTATGAGTTGGGCATGCAGTCGGACAGCTTTTAAACCTCTTGTATGCATCTCCCAGAGATTCCCCTTCTTTTTGTTTGAAATTGACAATGTCGTATCTTTTTCGAATAAACACTGAAGCAGGGAAATACTCGTTGAGGAATGCGTTCTCCATTTCTTGCCATGTTGTGATACTCCCAGCTGGAAGTGAGTAGAACCATTCTTCCGCATCATCGGTCAGTGTGAACGGAAACATAACAAGTCTCTTGGCCTCTTCAGAATGGCCTTCTATCTTCAAAGATGTGGTAGTTGTTAGGAATCTCTGTAGATGCTTGTTTGCATCTTTGTTGATTCTTCAAGAGAAAGGCTTGCTCTCCAACTGGCGAATGGTAGACGGATGTAGCTGAAAATGTGCCACATTCACCGGTTAATTTACGATGGTCATCCGGTTAGGTTGAGCATGGGCCCCTCCATAGTCTCCAAGAAGTCTCTCCGCTGGTGGGGGATCCGCCATCGCTTCAGTGTCTCCTTCTGGTTTCGAACCTGAATCTGAATGAATAAAAACTATTTCTTCTTCTGAAGCTAACAATCTCGCTTGTCTACGTCTTTCGCGTAGAGTCCTTTCAATTTCCGCGTCCAAAGAAAAATTAGCTGAGGGGTCTCCTCGCATGAAAATGTTAGACGCAGATTAGTAGTAACAAAATAATAAAAATAAAAAAATAAAACTGAAGATTAAATTTTGGTCGCAGAGCAACAAAATTTCAATTGAATTATGATCTAACTTATATTCTGGCAGTCCCCGGCAACGGCGCCAAAAACTTGACCGGTAAATTAGCAAGTGTACTAATTGTACCGATGTAGTAATAAGGGGAAATTCCCCGAATATCGATCTCGCGGACTGTGTATGAACACAAGTTCTAAAATAATACAATTGAACAAAAAGTCATAGGGGTTTTGGTTTGTTTCTTACAATTTTAAAGGCCAAAAGGCAAATGCAGTAAAATAAAGGTTTTAGACAGTTATGAGAAGCATGCTAGAGTAGGGTGTATGAAATAACCTTGTAACAACCTCAATCCTAAGTTTTTAGAAATATTTGCTCAATTCAATCGTGACCGGTTTTAAAGATTAGTTGACTCTAATTCCTTAGCAGAAAACCCTTTGGTATTCTCCCTATACCCCAATTCCTTAGCAGTATAGGAACAACCCCAAGCAATTTACATTATCTAAAACATTACGGTTACTATAAGATATCCTCATTCCTAGGCAATATCTACTATAGTAATATCGTATAAACGCCTTAACAATTGTTTTTCCAAACCTAAGGTTAACCGTAATTCATATTCTCATTTGTCAGATAAGAAAAGCCATAAAACAAAATACGATAACAACGATGATTAGAGAGCAGAGAAATCCATTATTAAGGTCAAGGTCATTACATAGTCAAATCAGGGACACCCCCTAGCATTGGGGGGTTTAGCTACTCATAATAATAAAAATAAAATCAACAACTAGATTCAACATTACAGATAATAGGGGTGCCTTGATCTTCAATAGCTTCCGCTCATGAGACCCTTCAGTTTCCCCCAATCCTTGGTTGCTGCAATCTTGATCGTGAAATTCTTTTCTATCCAAAAGCCCCTTATTCTTTCTCCAAACACATATCAAATAGTCTCAATTCAAATTCATCACTAGGGAAATATCCCCAATACCCTCGAGGATCACAAGAGTAAAAAATACGAGAAAAATAGGGGAAAAAGCGCTTCCTACAACACGGGCCGTGTCAGGCAACACGGGCGCCCGTGTTGGCTTCCCGACACATTTTTCGCGTGAAATTTGCAAGTCCCAGGTGTCACGACATGGGCCGTGTCACACTACACGGGCACCCGTGTTGTGCCACTGTTTTTTCTCCAAAAATCGCCTTTTCTGAGCACATCCTGCAACACGGGCCGTGTCACACAACACGGGCACCCGTGTTGCACCCCTGTTTCGAATCTGACTTTGACTCCAACACGAAAGTCGTAGCTCTCTCTCTTAGCTTTCCGGCGGTTTTTAGAACGCCTCAAAAGGATTCCCGGTACTCTAGTTATGATCGTTTTCGTGCAGACTGCTAAAGATTTCACAACAAAACTCTTCCGAAATCTTGCCATTTTTTTTCGGTTTTCGCTCTACTTCTCCTTTATTGTATACCTGAACCTAGAAACTGTGAAAATACCAAATCGACGCGTAAAATATAATAAAAACAACTAAAATGCGACAAGACAAAACAAATGATTAACTGACATAAACGGTAAAATAACGTGTAAAAACCACCGATCAGTGAGGGTCTTCCTCCATATTTCATTGCCGCCAGTTTGGAACATCCAAAGCCATTTTGCCAGTAAAGCACTGTTGAACCGACCCATATGCTTAATCCCCAGACCGCCATCTTCCTTTGATTTACATACATAATTCCAAGAAACCCAAGGGATAAAAGATTTGCTCGAGTTCCCAACCCATAAGAACCGACGTTGGATCGCTATTATATCCTTCACGACTTTATGGGGAGCCTTGAAGAAAGCCATATAATGGATAGGCAGATTAGCAAGAACCGAATTAATGAGGGTGACTCTACCCCCCATAGACAAGTTTCTCCCATTCCAGTTGGAAATTTATTCTTCAAACACAGCGGAACCGGCTTCCAGAAAGAGTATCGACGATGGTTGCCTCCAACAGTGATACCAAGGATACTAAAAGGCAACTTTCCCGATTTACAATGAAGAAAATCTTCAGCAGCCACTAGAAAATCAAGTTCAACATGAATCCCATACAAACAGCTTTTGGAATAATTAGTTTTGAGACCTGAAATTAACTCGAAAGTCCGAAGTATAGCCTTGAAAGCCCAAATGTTTGACGCCGAACCGTCTCCATTGAGCAGAGTATCATCAGCGAATTGGAGAATACTCACTGTTGGTTGACCATGAATCTTGAATTGGGATAGCATATTACCGACAACCGCTGATTTCACCAAGCTCGACAGCCCCTATGCAGCTATAACGAACAGGAACGAAGCAAGAGGGTCGCCCTGCTAAAGCTTATGATTGTGTGGATAATCTAATTCAGTTTGTATTTCTACAACAACGTACTTTCTTTGAAATATATATATATATATATATATATATATATATATATATATATATATATATATATATATATATATATATATATATATATATATATATATATATATATATATAACCCAAACTATATATTTCAAGATAAATGAGCCGAGTTAGTGTCGAGGAGGCGAGTGCTACAAGCTATATATATATATATATATATATATATATATATATATATATATATATATATATATATATATATATATATATATATATATATATATATATATATATATATATATATATATATATATATATATATATATATATATATATATATATATATATATATATATATATATATATATATATATATATATATATATATATATATATATATATATATATATATATATATATATATATATATATATATATATATATATATATATATATATATATATATATATATATATATATATAGCTTGTAGCACTCGCCTCCTCGACACTAACTCGGCTCATTTAGCTTGAAATATATAGTTTGGGTTGAAGTGGATAGATTGGCTAAATCATCTCATTTTATTTTGATTATGATTCGTTATTAATTGTAGAAGTCGGTTGAAGTGTATATTGAGTTGGTTGTTAGCTTACCTGGTATTCATTTGAGTATTGTTTCTGATAGAGATCCAAGATTAACATTGAGGTTTTATGGCAGTTTGCAGGAAAGCATGGGTACTAGCTGAAGTTGAGTTCTACTTATCATTCGAAAAATGGCAGTCAAACAAAGATGGTTATCTAGTCTTTAGAGAATTTGCTGAGAGTTTGTGTTTTGAAGTAAGGAGGTAACTGATACAATTACTTACTATTGGTTGAGTTCACGTACAACAACAATTTCCATTATAGTATTGGAATGACATCGTTTGAGGCTTTGTATTATAGAAGGTATATGACACATTTATGTTGGTAAGATTCTAGTGAAAGTGTTGTGCTTGGGCCTGAGATTGTTTAGCAGAACACCGAGAAGATCAAGATGATCTGTAAGAAGATGAAAGCATCGTAGAGTCTCTAGAATAGTTATGATGATAAGAGGAGGAAAGAACTTGAGTTACAGGAGGGAGGTCATGTGTTTTTTAAAGTAACTCTAGAGACAGGTGTTTGTCGTATTTTAAAATCTCGAAAGCTCACGCTGCATTTCATTGGTTCTTACCAAATTATGAAGCGAGTATGAGTAGTGGCTTATAGAGTTGCTTTACCTCCATTTCTTTCGAATCTTTGTAATGTCTTTCATTTGTCTCACTTGAGGAAGTGTATTCCTGATCTGCCTCATGTGATTCAAGTAGACAATGTGCAAGTTAGAAAGAACTTTACCATTGAGGCATCTTCCTTGAGAGTAGAGGATCGCAAAGAGAAGCACTTGAGAGGCAAGGAGATTGAGCTGGTAAAGGTGGTGTAGGGACGAACTGTTGGAGGTAGCATGACGTGGGAGCTAGAGAGGTAGATGAGAGAGTCGTATGCGACTTTGTTTTCTTTAGGTAAATTTTAAGGGCAAAAATTCTCTAATTGGGGGAGAGTTCTTACACCCCGAATTCAATTAATTAATTAAATTTAATTTAGATGCATTTTATTTAATTTATTAAGTTATTTATATGATTTTATTTGGATAGTTCAAAATATTTGTGTTTTTAAGGGTATTAGAGAGAGTTAAGGGAATGATAGAAATTAATTAAATTTACTTTAATTAATTTAAGTTCACTGTAATAATTAAGAATAAGGTGGTAGTAGAAAAATAAGGTAAATAATAGAATTTGTTGGGTAATTGAATTATTAGATAATATAAAAAAAGGAAATTGGAGTTAGTAAGACAAGAAAAGGCAATATGGGAAATAGGACAGTAAATTGAGGGTGATAAGGGAATAACATAGTTAAGGGAACTAGGTTTTGGATTAAATAAAAAAGAGTAAGGGATGAACTTTGACAGTTTGTATTATTTGGAAAAGAAGAGAAAAGAGTAAAGGGAGAAAATCTAGGGTTTGGAAAGAAAACACCATTGTTGAGAAACCTAGGGCTTACTTTTCTAGGAATCAGGTAAGATGGGAGATTACTCTTCTATGGGTGTATATTCTATGATGGTTAGAGTGGGATCCTCACCCTTCTCGAGGGTTTTCTTTTTATTTCATCATTGTGGATGTGTTCATATGTTATTGATGAAAATTGTGTCAATTGTTTGTCCAATTGTTATGATTCATGATTTAAACGGTGCATTATAACATGTTTAATTGTTATCAGATTACTACAAGCTGTTAAATTCATGATATGATGTGTTTAGATGTTTTAACATGAATTGGTTTGATGAATGAGAGTTAAAGGCGGAGGAAGATGAAGTAAACATGTTGAAAACTGGAATTTTTGGGAAATTGGCTGATGTCAACTGATGGACATCCTATGTCAATTGATTGCTCACGTGAAAATTTTAAAAAATTAAATTATATCAATTGATTAATTCCCCTATTAAGTAGATTTTTCTTGCTGTGAGTGGAAAATAGCTTCTGAGAGCTTACATTCATTTATTGTTTATTAGTCGGTTAAATGCTCTGACATGTAACATCTGGAACAAGGGGCCTTGTTTATTTCATTATTAAATTAATTATTGAATGATGATGTCTTGATTTCGTATTTAGACTTGTTGACGTATTTGAAGTTTATGAATATTAAATTGAATTTTCAATGCGAGTGTCTAGATTTAAATGTGAAGTATGCATATGGTTGAAAGTAGCATCCTAAATATGTCGAGAAATTCTTTTTATATAAGTTCCAGAGTTTAGGGTGTTACATTATCGTCCTTTAGAAACACTAATTTCTCTTTGTTATCATGTCCTTTATGCTCCCTTTTTTTATTTTTCTCATAGTTTTTTTCTACCTTCTGAACTTTTTAAACTTTCTACCTCAAAACTCTTCACATATTTGTCTTGTCTAATCCCACCTTTTTCTAAAGCTGAGATTTTGAAGCCTTTTTTTAACATCGTCTTTTTCAAGATTTACATTCCCTATTCGTCTGAGCTCTCAAATGACTCATAAATATTCTTCGATTGCGATTTATCAATAACTTGCTGCTTCATTACTACTCTAATTGGTTCATGCCACTCCTCCATCATTTTGACTCTAAATACTTCTTTATTAATTTTAACATTGAAGAACACATTGAAAACCATTCCACATCTAGTCCTAACCATGATTCTTGCCACATTTATGCAATCTTACTTCATCGTAGATTTGGCTGAGCAAATATAAGTCCCTATTGATGTTGATAAGACTTCAAAAAAGATCCGGGTTCCAAGAATAACACAGAATTTCAAAAGCCCTCATCCATGGGACCCTCTCCAAATCAACATCTTCCTCTCTTCATTTGCTAATCTCAAAAAACCATTGTTTCCATTAGTCCATACATTAATCTCTTTCACCTCTAATTCTTCCATCAAACATACATTAGCTCCTAACAGATTTACTTTTATTAAGAAATACCCTTCAGTTTTGAAAATTCTTTGATTGCATACAACAAATCCATCATTTGTTCTTCTCCAAAATTCACAATGATAACACTAATACAAATAATATATTTTATGAGAAAACTTTTACCTCAGCCAATTTAAAAATAAGGTCAAATGACCTAGGATGTGCCATTTTATTATATTTTTTAAAATTTAATCTTATCTCTCGATTTTTTAGAAAACTGATATAAAATGTAGCTTATAGTTTGACCTTCGATTCCTAACTCTTACAATTTTGTATTTTATTTAAAAAGATATAAATGTATAAATATTTTACGAATCGTCTAGAAAGGTGAAACTAAAAGGTAAAGTAGTGTAAATATTTTACGAATTGTCTACAAACATAAATGTATAGACGATTCGTATTTTATTTAAACATAAATGTTAATAAGTATAAATAAGAGGTAAAGTAGTGTAAATAAAAGGTGAAACTAAGAGGTAAAGTAGTGTCATTAAAAGAAAAACATAAATGTACTTGCCACGACACTCTAGATCGTCAAGAAAATCATTACACAATTGAAGTAAAATAAGTTATTAGTAATAGTGATATATAGTAACTAGAAATACCTATATATTTTACAAACACATTTTTTGTTCTTTTCGTTTATAACATTCCTCTTATTGTGTTATAGATTACGTATTACATTTTACCATCAATTACATTTTGAAAATTAACCATTTATACTTTTAAAAAATTTCAAAAATTGTTATAGGAATTACTCAAGCAATACTACATATTAAAAAGTATATAACACTAAATATTGATTTCTTAAAACAAAATAATTATTAAAAATGTTTAATATTTTTTGTGTCTCGTATTTTAAATTTGTAGTTTATTTTGATTTTTTAATTTTAAAAAGATTTATATTGATCTCTTAACTCTTCAAAATATTTTATATTAAATTTTTTTATCTAATTAGTGATGAAGTTAATGACTGATTTTTCGTCGTTAATAGAATAAAAATAAGTAATATATAACGTTTTGAAGAGTTAAGAGACTAATATAGATATTTTTAAAATTAAATGAGCAAAATAAATTCCGAAATTATATATATATATATATATATATATATATATATATATATATATATATATATATATATATATATATATATATATATATATATATATATATATATATATATATATATATATATATATATATATATATATATATATATATATATATATATATATATATATATATATATATATATATATATATATATATATATATATATATATATATATATATATATATATATATATATATATATATATATCCCATAAAAAAATAGAAGCCTTTTTAAATTAAGTCACCTACTCTTAATTGATCATACTTCTTTTATTATCACTGACAGCTGTTTTATGTTTACAAAAAAATGTTATAATTTATTAAGTAAAATAAAAAGTAATAATTTTCTTTTATAAAAGTGACCACTAGAAGTTACCTAATGCATTGCATTTTGAAGAGAAACCACCTTTACATGTAGGCATCAGAAATTAGATAAGAAATGACATAAAAATATTTATTACATATTTTAAAATAATTATGATATTAAATTGTGAAATGTCTAACACAAAATAAATACTAAAATTTTAAAATTTTAAAATATTTTTCACACTTTTGTCTTGGCGCACATTATACTTTTAATTAGTTGTCACTCTTTTGCGAGGTTATCAATAGGATAATTTTATCATTTTTAATAAAAGAAAAATAAGTTGCGATAGCATTGGAAATTACCTTGGGAAGAGTTAGGAACAGAAACAAGGAGAAGCGAGAACCACTTAAATAGAGGAATCGATTATTTTGATATTAAAAGTTAAATAATTTTATTATGTTATTTAGAAATTTCTTGAAGGCAAGTATTCTCTATCTCGAAATTTTTTCATTTTATAATCTAAAATAGTTATTTTAAAATTTAAAATTTAAAATCTAATATTTATTGTATCAATTTTTCTACATAAGCAAAAAAAATCATAGGGAAAAAAACATTGATAATATAAACATATGTATTACAAATTCCTGAATTATCAAAGTTCAATTTATCTAATAGGTGCTGAATAAGCCAAGATATATACAAAATGGTAAAAGTGTGCATTTTTTTTTACATTTAATTTCCTACCATATAATAAATGCAAAAGAGATTTTATGTGAATCTCTAAATACAATAAATATTTTAATATAAAAGAAAAGGTATAATGCCTAAAAAAGAATTGAGTTCAATTTCTTTTAGCCAAATTTAAATTCGAGTGAAAATTCATTCATCCAAAATTTGGTTATAAGAAGATCTCTTCACACTTAATTATAATATATCCTTTTTTAAGTTCAAGTTTCAAATGCATTCATCACTTCTTTTTTTTTTGTCTTCTTTCATTTTGAATTTCAACCATGTCAATGAGAAGAAAAACTCGTGGTTGCCAAAAGATTGAGATGAAAAAGATGAGCAATGAGAGCAACTTGCAAATGACTTTTCCGAAGCGCCGTAGCGGACTCTTCAAGAAATTCAGTTGTCGTACCTCGAAAAACACGATTATTCGCGAACGGACACGGAAAAAAGTTGTTCGAACAGAGTCGCCACAGAACTTTATTCATTCCAATGAAGGAATAGAAAAATATCTATAATTTTTTTTAAGATAAGAACATGATCATCGCAACCAAATTCTAGGTTCGGGAGTTGATTACGCAAATAGGAGGTATTAGCACCCTTCATGTCTGTTGTACTCAACAGCAACCTCTTAGTCTAATTTGTGGTCAAATGTTAGCTAATGTTATTTGTTTTTTCTAGGCGAATAATGTGAAACAGAATGAGAAAAGAGTTTATTGCTAAGGGGAAATAAGTGGTTTTTATTAAGGTACTCGCCAAGAATTGGGGTCTTTATGCCTAAATATCTTCATTTAGAAAAATGAAGAATTAGAGGGTTCGTAATTCGTGTGACTACGGTTTGTTGGTTCATGGGATAAGAATTGTTTGAATATTGAGGAAGGCTCATCGTACTCAAACAATCGAGGAGAGGAATCGAAGGCTCCAGACCATATTCCTTTTCACTTTTAAAGAAATAATGTTTAAGTAAAGTTTTAGTGTTTTAAAGAAAGAAGAGTGCTTAAATGACCAAGGAAGGATCCTTGTATCAAAGCACTTGATAAGGGAATAAAAGACTCTAGACTCTTTCTTTTCATTTAAGTAATTGTGAAAATGATTTGAGTTTGAATCGGATTAAGAGTCTTTTAGTTAAGACAATTGTTTGAATAGTAAGGAAGGCTCCTAGTACCCAAACAATTGAGGAAAAGAATCGAAAGCTTGAGAATAGCTCCCCTTTCATCTTTTTATGAAATAAAGTCTAAGTATTATTAGACTTTTTTAATTTGATTTAGAGAAATACATGATGTTGATCAAGGTTTGAGTTTGCGTTCGAAGCGTGGGAAGAGTTTGATATATGGAAAGGAGGACCTAATGAGTATTGGGTATGGTTAATGGCGATGCACGAGGCAATCGACTTACAAGAGTGGGATATGGCTTGATATATGGATCAAGAGTGCTTGAGGGTTTTGATTTCATGCAATGACAAAGTATAAGCAAAATAAAAGAAAGCGATAAAATTATTTTACACTTTATCAAGATGTGGGTACATCTTTTTGAATGAGGATTAGAATGAACGATAAACACACAGGCCAAACAAGCAGGCATACGCAAGTGAATGAAGCATGAAAGCTATAAAACAATTAAATCGAATTTAAATCACGTGCGCAATAGCAAAGTGGGCTAGTATTTTAGACGACTCATTAGGGTTAATTGATCGAATAAGTCTAATTGTAATAAAGCTCAAGAGTAAGCTATGATTGTGTGCAAGTGTCAACGTGAGGTCGATGACGATGCACAAGGTGATCGATTTACAAGGGTAAAAAAGGACTCAATGTTAAATCGAGAATCAATATGCAAATGGTTCAAGTGTGTATGTGAAATTAAGATCAAGATATATCATTAAGTATAAGCACATCATGAGAAAATAACATAAGCAACAACAAAAAAATAAAAAATCACACAATTAAATTGATCCAAACAAAAGTACTAAATTATTAACTAAATTAAATAAATCCACTTAATATAAATAATTAATTAAATTAAATAAAGTTATTTAAAATAATCAATAATATATTTAATTGACATTTTTATGAATTACTAAAAAAACAATAAAGAAAGACTAAATAGAAAATAAAATGTTGGATAAAAAATAATAAATAAAATAAAAAGAAAACAAAACAAAAATGGGCTTGAAAGAACAAATCCCATGACCAAGAGGGGACTAAGGCGCCTGGGGTCCATAATGGACCCTAGTCAACTAAGTTGACCTCTAGGGATGGCCTGGCGCGTCAGACCCATACTTGAGCCAACCCTTGACTCTGATCTGATGGCCCAAAACGAGGGTGTACCATATAGACTAGGGGAAAACATACACAGGATCAACATGGAAGGGACACTTCACTGGGACAAGTGTCAAGTGGTAGGACACTTGTCGTCCACCACTCCAGCCAGCAACCCACATGATTAAATTACGGAGGCAAAATGAAACGTAAGGTGTTGTTATGTAATCAGAGAACAAAACATAAATCCTTCTTATTCTCTCTCTGTGTCTCTACTTCTCTCTATGCAAAAACACCAACCTTCCTTCTCAGATCAACCTCGTCGAAGAAGGTCGATGACCGGCTGCGGCAACACCGTCTTCTCTAGCAGCCTACTGACCTAAAACACGAAATCCCAAATGCTAACCCACCCTAAATTTGATAGTGGATCCAAATTTGACCTCCCCTTTCTCAAATACTCAACCTAATGGCTGGATCGGCCTCCCCAAATCCATCCTTAACCTTTCTAAATGCGGGTAAAAAAAAGAATAAAAACCAGAATACGCAAACAGATGAGGATTCTTATTCTACTCAACAAGCAAACACATAGGGGTGACTATTTTAAGTGAGAAAAGAAGTATACCTGGTCAGACGTGATGAAGTTCCTTCCAAAGTTGTTCAAGATAAGTCCTTTCTCCATTCTTTCTTCCCCTCTTTTTTCTCCAATTCGTTTTTCTTCTATTCGAATTTCATCATTTTCTGTGTTTTTGTTGTTGTTGTTGTTGTTGTTGTGGCTAAGCTCTCTCAAACGTTGATTTTCAATATGAAAATCAAAGTTGAATCTCAACTGAGCTTTCTTTTTTTGTGACTTAGGGTTTTAGGGGTTGTTTCACATGTTATAGTTTTTTTCTCTGTGTTTGTGTGAATCAACAATATCATATATATATATATATATATATATATATATATATATATATATATATATATATATATATATATATATATATATATATATATATATATATATATATATATATATATATATATATATATATATATATATATATATATATATATATATATATATATATATATATATATATATATATATATATATATATATATATATATATATATATATATATATATATATATATATATATATATATATATATATATATATATATATATATATATATATATATATATATATATATATAATTTCCATTAGGGTTTTGTTTTTTGTGTGATGAGCTGGGAGTGTTGAATCAATACGTTAGTAAGTGGAATGAAGACTATGAAATTTGTGAGTGGTGGAGTGTGTTTGTACGAAAACGAATTTGCAACTGTGAAATTTTTGTCTATAGCATGACTAGGATTTTTCTTGATCTTGGTGGTCCCTAACATGAATGAATTGAATGTGATGACTTTGATATGAATCTAACATGAATGAATTGAATGTGATGACTTTGATGTGAATCTAACATGAATGAATTGAATGTGATGACTTTGGTATCAATTTAACATGAATGAATTGAATGTGATAGCTTTGGTATGAATTTGACATGGATGAATTGAATGGATGTGTATGTAGCTTGCTTGAGTTTTTCCAATCCTTGTTTGATTTCAATTCTTTCATGTGCATTGGTTTTTTTTCTTGATGTTAGATGCCTAACTTTGCTTATTTGATCTATCAAATGTGGGAATCTTTCACTCCTTTTTGTAAAGAAAGTGTTAGAATCACTCTTGCTTTGGTTGGTTTGCAACATTATGTGAAAATATCTTGGTTTCTTTGATTTGTGTGTTATTGTGCAGGAATTAGGCATGAAAAAGTGAAGATTAAGACACAAGAAAGGGGACAAAGATGAAGGTAGGAAAACACTGAGAAGGGGGGTTGAATAAGGATTTTCAAAAACAAATAAGGCAATAAAAATAACAAGTATTTTTATACTGGTTCGTTTGAACTCAAACTACTCCAGTCCATCCGACTAAGGTGATTTCGCCTCTTTCAAAAGAGGACTTAATCCAATAATCAAAAACTGATTACAATCTTTTCACTAAGACAAACTTGTCTTAGTCTTCTCAAGAATACTGACCACAACTTGGTCTCTCAAGGATCTTTTACAAAGTAATACAATAAAGTGTGTTTAAGTGCTTCTTAGAAAAGCTTTTTCAAAACAGTGATTTTACACAAATGAAGATCAATGAAACTTTCTATAAAGTGTGAAATATGTTCGTTGAGAATGATATTGTTGGTATGTGGTTGTTGTTTGAATTTCTGTTGAAGACTTATTTAAATACTTCACACCTATTTCTCAAATAGCATGCAAATACACAAAAGAGGAATGTTCAGAGATATCCTTTTTTGTTCTGAAATCCTGTCCCATACACAAAAGAGGAATAGTGCCGTTGGGTGTAGACAATGAGTTTGGCAACGAATCTTTCTTGATCAGCATCTTTTTAAATGAACGAAACTGGAAATATTTCCTGCATCAGATCCTCTGATGATGTTCCATTTTCTTCTTATCAGAGTAACTCTCTTCAAGAGTTCTGATGATGTTCCATTTTCTTCTTATAGAGTAACTCTCTTCCAGAGTTCTGATGATGTTCCATTTTCTTCTTATCAAAGTAACTCACTTCCAGAGTTCTGATGATGTTCCATTTTCTTCTTATCAGAGTAACTCTCTTCCAGAGTTCTGCAGCTTAGTGCTAGCGTGATTGTTTTAACAAATTGTTCATCCAGAGGAGCGCTTTAGATCATAGCAGATCTTCGCTCTTACGTGTTATCCGTGTTATCCAAATGTATCACTTTATTACTAATGTTTTAGAGCCTTACGTGTGTTGATTCTCAGAGCCTCTGCAGTTGCAGCGTTGAGTTTAGTACGCTCAAAGTTTTCTGAATCTTCACTTTATACTCTACGCTCAGAGTCTTCTGTAGCTTCGCTTTTTACCAAACATTCAGAGTCTTCTGCGTGTTGTAGCTTAATGTTCAGAGGAATATTTCATTCAGAGGAATATTTATTATGTTATCTGAAACAAAAAACACTTGAACAAAATTAGAGTATATATTTTCTCCATACAAAATTTCATTATTGTTATCATCAAAACATTGAGATATATTAAGAACCAATCTGTGTTCTAACAATCTCCCCCTTTTAGATGATGACAAAAACTATACGAAATTTTATTCAAAATTAAAATATATATCTCCCCCTGAGAATATGATTCTCCCTCTGAAATGAATACTGCTACAAAATTTAAAACATCCCTTTCAGCACTTATATTCTTTCCAGAGTCAGAGCATGCTTGTGGACTATCTCAGACCTTGTTCAGAGTTACTTCTATAAATATTGTCAAATGAGTAACTTTAACTCTAAAACACTGAATTCATGATTAGTTAGATTATAACATGTGTGAGTTTCCATTTAGTATCTGTTTATGTGAACGATTCAAAATTTCCATTTTCTCCCCCTTTTGTCATATCAAAAAGTGATTTTAGAAAATCATTTAAGACAAAAAAAAATTCAGAGCAGAAAAGAAATAAACAAATATAAGATAAAATCAGATGTAAAAAAAAAATCACAGATGTATTTAAAGACTCAGAAACAAAATAAAACAGGCAAGTTCACAGATGAGTACAAACTAACAAACAATTAAGATAAACGAGAAGTTAAAAGCTTAAGAAGCTCCGTCATCTCAGAAGTTGAAGCTTCTTGTTTGGCCATCCATGTCTTGATTTCAGTAGTGGATTCTTCCTGTTTGACCATCCACTCCTGAATCTCTGCCGTAGTTTTCTCTTGCTTGATCATCTAAGATTTTATCTCGCTGTTAGTAGCTTTTTGCTGAGCCAATTTGTTTTGCGCATCTTCATTTTCTTGCCTCAAATATGTTGAATTCTGAACAACCAATGAAGAAGGCACATTCCCTAATTCCATAACAGAGGGCTGACCAGAGTCAGGAATCTCTTCAACAACAGGAGCCTCTGAGGTACCTTCTTTAGCATGAGGACCTTCACCAATATGAGGTGCAACAGATTTCTTAGATGAGGAACACACAACCTCTGCAGGTGTGTTTTCTAGACAAAGAATAGGAGTTCTGCTGACATTGAGTTGAGCAAGTCTCATAGCTTCGGAAACTCTCTCTTGCGCATCTGCAGAGCAAGCATCCTGAAGATTCATAGTCACAGAAGTGAATCTCTTTCTGAAGGCAGTCCAGATCTCTTCAGAGTCACGAGGATTCATGCTAGTGAGGCACTTCTCTCTTACAACAGAAAACCATATCTGTATCTCCGTTTTAAAACTAGATAACAAATTACCAACATTAGGTCTAAGTTTGGGCTTAAGGTAGGCCTCGAAGAAGGATGTCCTAAGGGCATCAAAGAGTGAAGGTTTAAAAGAGGATGAAGGTTTATCTGGAGAATGAAAGGGAATGAGAGTGGGAGAAGAAAACTCTAGGGGGTGGTTTGAGGAGTTATGTGGAGGGGATGTAGCATCTGATTGGTCAGAGGAGGAGTCAGAGGAGTCAGATGTGATAATATGTTTAAAAGAGAGAGGGGATTGAGATGTTGCTTCAGAAGAGAGAGGGGGTTCAGAAGTGATAATAGGTTCAGATGTGATAATAGGTTCAGATGAGATAAAAGGTTCAGAAGTGATAATAGGTTCATATGTGATAATAGGTTCAGGTGTGATAAAAGGTTCAGAAGTGATAATAAGTTCAGATGTGATAAAAGGTTCAGAAGTGATAATAGGTTCAGATGTGATAAAAGGTTCAGAAGTGATAATAGGTTTAGATGTGATAAAAGGGGGTTGAGATGTTGGTACTTCTGTTATAGTTTCCAAAACATGAGATAAAATAGCAGAGGGATTACCTGATTGCTTGGAACACTTTGATGACTTCTTGGAAGAGCCTTCTTCAGAAGCCTTCCTCTTAGAACGCTTAGAATGTTTCTCTGAGGGATCTTCTTCAGAGACCTAGCTCTTCTTGCGTTTCTTCCTCATAATCATCTTTGGAGCAGGTTGAGAAGCACGTAGCAGCAGATCAGCTGGCATAGGAGTGTCATTTGCCATACAGGAAGCAATATAAGCAAGGATAACTTCCTTTGGCTCCTATGCAGTGAAGAGTGTAAAATCTTCCACTGGTACCCTCCTTTTGCGCACAACATCAGAATCAATCTGAACTGGATCAGATTGAAGTTTTTCTACCAACTTCATTCTCTGAAGACTCTTGCCATCCAGAGGCTTCCCAAGAATAGGAACTAATTCATTTGTCTGACCAACATCTTTCAGATAAGATACCAAACCATTTTCAGTGAGGATATCAAAAATTAACCTTCCCATGGGTATCCAAACTCTGATTTTTTGGTGTTTGGTGCAAATGATTTCTCTGGACATCTTGACATGACTCCAAAGATGAACAAGCAACAGGTGTGGAAGATCCACCTAGATATTATTCCCTAGACAATACAAAATATACAGTTGATCTGTATTAATGTAATCTGGAGAATTTGAAGCCTTGTGATGATGGAAGCCTAGAAATAAACACCTCATTATACACTTCATTCATATTCACGCATCCCACTGATGTATTCACAATACCCTCTTCTTCATAGCGAATGAGTTGGAGAATCATTTCCTCAGTGATGATGATAGTTTTACCCAAAACAGATGAAGAAATAAATTTAGGGTAAACTTGGGCATGAATCCAGAATTCCTTTACTAGTTGGGGAAAAACTGGACCAAACAACCGATCAAAGTATTTTAGCCATCCTTGAAAGTTAACCGTTGAACGAAGATCAAACCCATTTTTCTCCATACAGTCAAAATCAACCATAAACTCACAGAGTACCTCTAGTTTGTTCACTGGTGTGAGAAGTGTGCGTTTTGGTTCTTTGTACGCTTCATTACCCATTTGCGATGAAGACGACCCAACCATTGTAGAAACCAAGTGTTGATGTGATGAAGATGAGGTAGCCATTGAAGAAGAACTTTTGAGATGACTGGGGATTCTTTTAAGATGACTGGAGAACTTTTGAGATGATTGGGGAATCTCTGAATAAAGATTTTATTCTGGACAAAAGTCCATACTAATATTTTTCAGAATAAATTTAAATCTATCTTCAGAGAGGGGTTTTGTAAAAATATCATCCCATTGATGGTCTGTATCAACAAAATTTAAACTTAATATCCCTTTCTGAATATAGTCTCTGATGAAGTGGTGTTTAATCTCTATATGTTTTTCCTTTGAATGTAAAATTGGATTTTTAGAAAGACAAATTGCAGAAGTATTGTCACAGAAGATAGGAATATTACTTTCATGTATTTGGTAGTCCTCCAGCTGACTCTTCATTCGGAGCATCTGGGTACTACAACCAGCAACAACAATATATTCTGCCTCTGTATTTGAGAGTGTTATAGTGGGTTGCTTCTTGCTGTACCACGAGATCAGATTGCCTCCCAGAAACTGACAGCTTCCAGAGGTGCTTTTGCGTTCAACTCTATCTCCAGCAAAATCAGCGTCACAGAAGCCTACTAATTTATATTCATCAGATTTTTGTAACACAGACCCATGTTAGTTGTACCTCAGAATTCTCTTAGCAACAATTAAGTGAGATTCTCTAGGATCTGATTGGAACCTAGCACATAAACATACACTGAAGAGAATGTCAGGCCTAGAAGCAGTCAAATACATAAGAGAGTCAATCATACCTCTGTACAACTTCTGATCTACCTTTTTACTTACCTCTTCTTTTCCCAGAGTGCAAGTTAGATGCATGAGAGTCTTAGCTAGCTTACTCTCTGTCAGATTAGACTTCTTCAGAAGCTCCTTCACATACTTCGTCTGATGTATGTAGGTGCCTTCTGGAGTCTGATTAACTTGAATGCCCAGAAAGAACCTTAGCTCTCCCATCATGCTCATTTCAAGCTCTGCCTGCATAGACTTAGCAAACTCCTTTCCAAGTGAAATATTTGTGGTTCCAAAAATAATATCATCAACATAAATATGACAGATTAAGATATCTTCCTTAATTGATTTATGAAAAAGAGTGGTATCAACCTTTCCTCTGATAAAATTATTTTCTAGAAGAAAATTACTCATCCTTTCATACCACGCTCTAGGAGCTTGTTTTAGGCCATAGAGTGATTTCTTTAATTTAAAAACGTGCTCTGGAAATCTTTCATTTTCAAATCCAGGAGGTTGGTGAACATATACTTCTTCTTCTATTAATCCATTTAAGAAAGAACTTTTAACAACCATCTGATACAGAGTGATGTTGTTATGTGCAGCAAAAGAAATTAGCAAGCGTATGGATTCTAACCTTGCCACAGGAGCATATGTCTCTATGTAGTCAATACCTTCTTGCGACTGTAGCCTTGAGCAATAAGTCTAGCTTTATTTCTAATGACTTCTCCTTGCTCATTTAACTTATTTCTGTAGACCCATTTTGTTCCAATAATGTTGAATCCTCTTGGTTTTGGAACTAGATCCCAGACATTATTTCTTGTGAATTGATTCAGCTCCTCTTGCATAACAAGTATCTAATCGTTGTCTTGCAGAGCTTCATCCACAGAGGTAGGTTTAATAATTGACACCAGACTAAACAATGATGTCCCAGAGGATTTGAGGAAAGATCTTGTTCTTATGGGATCATTCTTCTTTCCAATAATCATCTCCTTTGGATGAGAAGATTTGATTCTAGAGGATCCTTTTAGAGTTGGTTCTTCAGAAATAGCTAAGTTGTCCAGATGAGCAGCTAATGGAGTGGCATCTGGAATTGCTTCTGGTTCTTTAGCTGAAACTTTGTTTGCCTCTGATTCTTCAGAGTCTGTGAGAAGAACTTCTCGATCTGCAGAAATTTCAGTCTGCTTTGGCTTTTGATTGCCAAGCTTATCATCAAATCTGACATGAATTGATTCTTCCACAATTTGTGTTTCAGCATTGTATACTCTGTAGCCTTTTAAGCGTTCAGAATATCCAAGCATAAAACACTTTTGTGCTTTAGAGTCAAATTTGTTCAGATTATCTTTAGTGTTCAGAATAAAACAAATACATCCAAAAGGATGGAAATATGAAATGTTGGGCTTTCTATTCCTCCACAATTCATAAGGAGTCTTCTCCAGAAGAGGTCTTACAGAGACTCTGTTCTGAATATAGCACGTTGTATTTATTGCTTCTGCCCTAAAATGTTTAGCCATATTTGTCTCATTGATCATGGTTCTGGCCATTTCTTGCAATGTTCTATTCTTTCGTTCTACAACTCCATTCTGTTGAGGAGTTCTAGGACAAGAGAAATCATGTGCAATGCCATTTTCTTTAAAATATTTTTTAAAAGATTTATTTTCAAATTCACCACCATGATCACTTCTGACCTTGACAATATTAAATTTCTTTTCATTTTGGACTTGATTGCATAAATCAAAAATTACAGAGTGAGACTCATCCTTGTGCTTTAAGAATTTTACCCATGTCCATCTGCTATAGTCATCAACGATGACAAGCCCATACTTCTTGCCTCTGATGGATGCAATTTTCACTGGTCCAAACAGATCAATGTGCAGAAGCTCTAATGGTCTAGAAGTAGAAACACCATTCTTTGGTTTGAAAGTGGATTTTGAAAATTTGCCTTTCTGACATGCTTCACAAAGAGCATCTGAGTTAAACTTCAACTTAGGAAGTCCCCTGACCAGATTGAGCTTGTTAATCTGAGGTATACGTCTCATGCTAACATGTCCCGGTCTTCTATGTCAGACCCATTGCTCATCATTAACAGACATAAGACATTTAACATTTTGACTTTTCAATTCTGAAAGTTTTATTTTATAAATGTTGTTCTTTCTTTTACCATTAAAGAGGATTGATCCATCTTTCTGACTAACAGCTTTGCCACATTTTTGATTAAAGATAATATCATAACCATTGTCCCTTAATTGACTTATGGACAACAAGTTATGAGTTAATCCTTCTATAAGCAGAACATTTGAGATAGAAGGGATGTTACCATTGCCAACTGTTCTAGAGCCAATGATCTTGCCCTTTTGGTTTCCTCCAAACTTCACGTCTCCACCAGATCTAAGTTCCAGACTTTGGAACATAGACCTTCTTCCCGTCATGTGTCGTGAGCATCCAGAGTCCAGGTACCAGGACTGGTGTCTCAACCTTGCCGCTAAGGACATCTACAACATAAATTATTTTATCCTTAGGTACCCATATCTTTTTGGGTCCTCTGGAGTTAGTTGTTCTGAAGTTCTGCCTGAACTTCTGTCCATTAAAAGCAGTTGTGTTCTGACGCAGCTTAGGTTTATTAAAAACTGTGGTGTTCTGATCTGAACGTGTGTACTTTATGTCATGTGAGTGACCAAATTTAAAATGAGAATACAAAGGAGTATAACTGATAATTAACTCATCAACAGGTTTTAGATTTGATTCCTTCCCAGAAGATGATTTATATCCAATCCTTTTTCTGTTGTTCCTGCTCACACCATAGATTATAGAAGCCATTTTGCTTCTGTCTATGCTTCTAGACAGGAACCTTTGAAAACTATGGTCACACTCTTCTAAAATATTTTTAGAGCTAGACGTAGTATCTGTTTCAGATTTTTGTTGAGCTTTTTCCAATTCAATTTTAATTTGAAAATTATTTTCTTTCAGCTCAGCAATTTCTGATTTCAGCTGACCAGTCTCAGATGCAAGACTGCTTTGTAGCTTCTTGTATTTGAGTCTGATCTTACTATAGTTTTCACATATTTCAGATAAGCTTTTAATTAACTCAACTCTGGTGAGATCAGCAAATACCTCTTCTGAATCTGATTCTGATCCAGATTCAGATGATTCTTCATGCTCCTCTATGTCAGTCATTAGTGCAACGTTTGCACATTCGTCTTCAGAATCTGACGAGGCTTCAGAAGAATCTGAGTCATCCCAAGTAGCCATTAGGACTTTCTTTTTCTTCTCAAACTTCTTCTTGGGTTTATCCTTTTGGAGTTTGGGACAATCATTCTTGTAGTGTCCTGACTCTTTGCATTCATAGTACACTACTTCCTTTTTGCTAGATCTTCTGTGACCAGAGGATTCTCCACGGTGTTCTGGTCTTTTAAATTTTCTGAACTTCTTTTGCTTGTGCTTCTAGAGTTGATTTATTCTTCTGGATAGTAAAGATAGTTCGTCTTCATCTGATGAAGAATCTTTAGAGCTTTCTTCTAGTACCTGAAAAGCTTTAGTTTCAAATTTTTTGTTAGATTTTAAAGCTATGGACTTACCTTTCTTCTGAGGCTCATCTTCTTCAAGCTCTATCTCATGGCTTCTTAAAGAACTGATGAGTTTCTCCAGAGTAATTTTGTTCAAATCTTTTGAGAGCTTTAACGCTGTGACCATAGGTCTCCACCTCTTTGGTAAACTTTTGACTTTCTTCTTTACATGATCAGAAGTGGAGTAACCTTTATCAAGAACCTTCAATCCAGCAGTCAGAATCTAGAATCTAGAAACCATGGTTTCCACATATTCATCTTCCTCCATCTTGAAGGCTTCATATTTTTGAATCAGCGCTAGAGCCTTTGTTTCTTTCACCTGCGTGTTTCCCTCATGCGTCATCTTCAAGGACTCAAACATGTCATGCGATGTATCTCTATTGGTGATTTTCTCATATTCAGTATGAGATATAGCGTTCAGCAGAATTGTCCTTGCCTTGTGGTGATTCCTGAAGTCTTTCTTTTGTTGATCAGTCATTGATTTTCTATCAATCTTTTTACCTTCACCATTAGTGGGGTGAGTGTATCCATGAATGACTATATCCCAGAGATCAGCATCATAGCCAAGAAAGAAGCTTTCAATTCTTTCCTTCCAGTAATCAAAATTTTCTCCATCAAACATATGAGGCTTTGTGCTGAATCTGTTTTTCTCTTCATATTTGTTGTTCAACCCCGTGTTAGCGTTGTTTGAAGATTCATCCACAGTAAATCAAAGAGTTTTCCAACTGAATCTTTTCTCTGTCACTGTTAAGTGATAGCACTCAGAACCGTGCTCTGATGCCAACCGAAGGTAGGAAAACACTGAGAAGGGGGGGTTGAATAAGGGTTTTCAAAAACAAATAAGGCAATAAAAATAACAGGTATTTTTATACTGGTTCGTTTAAACTCAAACTACTCCAGTCCACCCGACCAAGGTGATTTCGCCTCTTTCAAAAGTGGACTTAATCCAATAATCAAAAACAGATTACAATCTTTTCACTAAGACAAACTTGTCTTAGTCTTCTCAAGAATACTGACCACAACTTGGTCTCTCAAGGATCTTTTACAAAGTAATACAATAAAGTATGTTTAAGTGCTTCTTAGAAAAGCTTTTTCACAACAGCGATTTTACACAAATGAAGATCAATGAAACTTTCTATAAATTGTGAAATATGTTCGTTGAGAATGATGTTGTTGGTATGTGGTTGTTGTTTGAATTGTTGTTGAAGACTTATTTAAATACTTCACACCTATTTCTTAAATAGCGTGCACATACACAAAAGAGGAATGTTCAGAGATATCCTTTTTTGTTCTGAAATCCTGTCCCATACACAAAAGAGGAATAGTGTCGTTGGGTGTAGACAATGAGTTTGGCAACAGATCTTTCTTGATCAGAATCTTTTTAACTGAACGAATCTGGAAATATTTCCTGCATCAGATATTTTCTTCTTATCAGAGTAACTCTCTTCCAGAGTTCTGATGATGTTCCATTTTCTTCTTATCAGAGTAACTCACTTCCAGAGTTCTGATGATGTTCCATTTTCTTCTTATCAGAGTAACTCTCTTCCAGAGTTCTGCAGCTTAGTGCTAGCGTGATTGTTTTAACAAATTGTTCATCCAGAGGAGCGCTTTAGATCATAGCAGATCTTCGCTCTTACGTGTTATCCGTGTTATCCAAATGTATCACTTTGTTACTAACGTTTCAGAGCCTTATGTGTTTTGATTCTCAGAGCCTCTGCAGTTGCAGTGTCGAGTTTAGTACGCTCAGAGTTTTATGAATCTTCGCTTTGTACTCTATGCTCAGAGTCTTTTATAGCTTCACTTTTTACCAAATGTTCAGAGTCTTCTGCGTGTTATAGCTTAACGTTCAGAGGAATATTCTGTTCAGAGGAATATTTATTATGTTATCTGAAACAAAAAACACTTGAACAAAATTAGAGTATATATTTTCTCCATAAAAAAATTTCATTATTGTTATCATCAAAACATTGAGATATATTAAGAACCAATCTATGTTCTAACAAAAGAAACCAAGTCAGCATGCAAACAACAACAAGTTCGCTAGGCAAACATGCTAGCGAAGATGCCACCAAAACTTCACAAAGTTCGCTAGGCGAACTATGTAGCGAAGGCCATGAATCTAAAACAGTAAAAAAAGGGTCATAAACTCGCTAGGCGAAGGAGGCAGTGAAGAACTCGCTAGGCAAAGAGATAGCGGACACTCCCAGACTTGAGGTAGTAGGAATTTGGACAAGAATTCGCTGTGCGAAGTTTGCAGCGAAGGCTTCGCACTGTGAACATTTCTTCGCACAACGAACATTTGGATTTTTGTCTAGGGAGTTTTCACAGGACATAGGCACTTCAGGTGCCATTTTGGGTGTTTGCTAGGCGAATAATTTGTTCGCACTGCGAACGTGAAAGCTTTGCATCCCCTTCTATAAGTAGTATGAGCTGCATTTTAAGAAAATATCTAATCTTTTTTACTTGCATTTGAGAGGATTTTTCAGACCTAAAAACGCATTCCTCCATTTCTCATCATCTCTTAGCAATATTTTACAAAAATAAGGTGGATTCCCATCCAATCTCGATTATTCGACTCAGATGTTGATCAACATTCTTCTGAAACTTGTTGCTCAAGCTATCATGGAAATGGTTGGCTAAATCCCTCTTTTGTCAAGGTTAGAAGTAGTTAGTTCAGATTTTATGTATTCCTCTTGATCTTTTGTATGTGAACAAATGTTGTGATCAATTTAGATGAAGTTATTTGCTACTCTTTGTACATTTATGATTTGGATTGCTTTAGACATGAACTTTCCAAGTCTTGACCTAATTTCTTTATTTATCAACTATACAAATTCTAGACATAGGTTTGAAAGTTGATATCCACTTTGTATTGATCTTAATGATTATTGCTTCGAGTGTTATTTAGAGAAATCATTTAACGATCGAAACAATAACATTCACGGAATCGCTTTAGAAATGAACGTTTTTGCGAGGATACGCGGTTATGTTGGTTAAAACTTCGTTCACATATTTGATCGGTTGGATATGTTTAGGACAGACTAGTGAACCCTAATCTTGACATGCTTTTATCAAACTTAGACCGAGTTTTATTCCGCTTTATTTCTTGCAAACTTTTGTTACGAAAATTGAAACCATTCTAAAAGCCCCCTTTCTTAAATCATTAAATCGTTGAACGACGAGCATCTATATTCTCATCAATCCCTGTGGAGACGACAAAACATTATCCCGAAATACTTTCTAACAAATTGGCACTGTTGCCGGGGATTGTTAGTAGAATATTGCAAGCATTGCAATAGTTTGGTGATTTTAAGATTTTTGTATTGTGAATCTCTTATCTTTGTAAATCTTTGTGTTTTTTAATCTGTTTAGTTCGTGTGCAGAATTCGTTTATGCAAGGACAGGTTCGGCCGAAAACCTTCTTTTCGATCCTAAGATTGATAGAACTGCTCGTCACACCAATAGTCACACAAGGCGAAGACGGCAACAAGCTATTGAGAGACAAAAGCGCGGAGAATCTTCTTCATCCACTCCACCTAATTCACCAATTATGGCAGCACCACCACCACCTCCACGTCTAGTTTCGGTTCCATGTACAAACAGTCCAAGACACACCGCTCAGTTTGCGCGTAATCTACAAAATGGAAAACAAGCTGAGATGAAAATGGGAATCCTTGCACTCATTTATCAAAATCCTTTCACGGGGTTAGATCATGAAGATCCGTTTACACATCTTACCAAATTCTATGAGATTGCAGGTGCAACGGGAGCAACAAAAGCTGATGAAGAGTCGTTGTTCAGGAGGCTATTTTCTCATTCTTTGATTGGGAAAGCGAAGGAATGGTATCTTGATCAATCTACGAAAGTTATGACGGATTGGAATTTATTGGAAGAGAAGTTTCTTGAACTGCTCTTTCCACATAAGCGTTTCATGGAAGCAAAAACTGTGATAGCTGTGTTTTCACAAGGAGGAAATAAATCCATCAACGAAGCTTGGGAGAGATTCAAGCCTATGTTGAGGAAATGCAAAGGACACGGTGTCACACCCTAATTTTTGACCTTAAGATCCCACCTCGTGTGTTTTTATTCTTTATCTTTATACTCTTGTATGTGTGTTTTTTCAAGACTAACAAGTGCGTGTAGGACCATTTAGGCTTTAAAGACATCTCAGCAGTTGCAACTTAATCAAGTGATTAGAGGTCAAATCTTTGTTTCAGTTCAAATACTTGAATCTTGGAAATTTAAAAATTCAAATTGTATTCGTCCAAAACTCCTTACGGGATTCCTTTTCAAGTGTCTGAATTTACAAGCCCAGGAAACCGCCAAATTTCTAGGTTATACATGTCACATTCAAGTTCGTAATTCAAGATCAATGATATTTTCTTTGTCAAGATAAGTTTCTAAGCTCAAAGCACAAAGTGAAGTTTGAAACTAATAATAATACAAATTCAAGAATACATGTCAAGTAGGGCTAGTTTTGTTCATGAAGTGGGGTTATCACTTTTACCAAGAAGTTTTAAAATGGAATTAATCGTTATGCTTCTGAGGTCGTTCAAGGCCAATTGACGTTGTCTATACTTTCAAATTTAGCATGTGGTACCGCGAGAAGTGCGGGTAATTTGCATCAAGTTTGAAATGTAAAATTCAAGGAATATCAAAGAAATTTCAATTTATTCTTAAGTCAATAATGCAGCTCACTACAAGGTGAGAAGATACAATACAGGTTCAAAAGCCATTCCAAGTTTCTTAAAATCTAGGATCGTTACAAGAAATTGATTTACAAATATATGCTTGAATTGATGACTATAATCCTCCATGACCAAATCTTGCCTCGCCTTTCATTTGAAAATACTGTATTAGAAAAAACCATACCACATAAAAAATACAGCAGGTGCGTCACAACTTCACAGCGGAATGGAGGTTATACATCAGTTGTTTGACTTCAGCTCCACCTCGGCGAGGAAGCCTTAGAACCGGGTTCAAGAAAGAAGTTTGGAAAGTTCATTTGCCTCCCCTGTTGGTTTCGTCCAAAATCGAATGCCGGCAGACCCTGATGTTGCACGCTGTGAAGAAATAAGAGAGCGACATTAGCGACAACATCCAGTTCTACACTAGCAACTTGTCTAGATTAAGGGATCCAAACACAGTTTTCACGTACAACACGGATTAACAGAAATTAATAACATAGAGCAATTGCCCAGTTTTCATACCAGGACTCGATATCTCGAGCAGTGCCTTGATGTTGGAGCACACATGTTAAAATTCTTCGAATGCTACTCATGACAGCAAGTGTTAGCGCGTCCTTCAACCACATGTTTCGTTGTTATTGAGAAAGAAGCCATGAGGCTTGACGTTGAATGCGTAAACCCGCTGCAAGTAAAAATGCAAAGATGGTTAGAAATCCAAAATACAATCATAACGCAGCGAAGAAAACAAGGACGTGGCTAATCCCGAAATCTCCGACATTGCAGAACAAAGCCCAAGACAGCCTTTACACCATTATTGCTCCATGTTTCCTCCTCAAACAATTAGAACAAACCGCGCCAAGACCACCTGGAACTGATTGCTAACAAGACCAGTATTTCAATTGTCTAACAGGATGACTTGGGGCCTCCTTTGCAACATTTTTTGTGTGTCCTCCACTTGAAGGAATTTCTAAATGACCTTCCTACTTCGAACTACGATAATGTCGCGTACCTTTTGCCAACAGTTTGCCTGTAAATCAGCATAATAAGTTAATTCCATGCAGAACTTTGAAAGGAAGTTACCACAGAAATAGGTGAACAACATAGGTCGTGTACCTCAGATTACTTCGGACTCAACAATTGTGTCTCATCCTGTCAATAGCAGCAAGCAGTATTAATATTTTGAGAACAAGTCATCAATGCTTTGGGAATACAAATCAGCAAATCTTCCTCAGTGAAGACATGGCCAAAACAAAGGCAATTTCACGGTTTGTTTACAACATGTATTGGTATCCAAGGCAATGATCAAAGAATACATTATGGCCATTTTGAAACAACATATGTCTAAGATAGTTTGACAAGAATCTTAAAGGCAAGAATGATCTAATTACCAATGGCAAATAACGTACAGTATAAAACCCCATTGTCGTTACGCACGAGCAGTACCTTCAACATCATCTAACGGCCACAAGACGGCAGCCCGACTCAACGAGAAGATTTATCTCCAACACAAACAAGAACCCTAATCTTCAGAAATCCCAGATCGTGAAACCTTAAATAAATTTGTGAAGAGAAAGTGAGAAACTTATCTTTTTAACCTCCCCGTGAATCGCCGCGAAGCCTTAATCGCCATCTCTGCCACAAACCACCGTTGGCTCTCATTATCGGTAATCTTGTGAATCCATGTTTCGTTTGAACCATTTGAGTTTTTTTCTTTTATGTCTATAGGTTACAGATTAGAGGCAAAAGAAGAAGGAAGTCCCGAAAGCGAGAAAGAATGGGCAGAGGGAGAAGCAGAGAGAAGAGGAAGACGGAAGGCGACGAGGATCGGCGGCGGAAAGAAGGGGAAAACGGGGGTCTAGGGTTTTCTTTTAATTTTGTTTCTATTTGTTGTAATCCAATGCACACACGCACACGGTTTCGACCCTGCACCCACAATCACAGCCTTCCATTGCTCACTTGATCGAATCACACGATCCACCACGCTAATCCACCGTAAACCCTCAAAATTCGCCCACACTCAACCATACGCCTTTCCCTTTTAATCATTTAATGAATTCCCTTTAATTAATTAATGAACCCATTTAACCCATTAATCACCTTTTTAAATTATTAATCTGCCACTTAACTTAATCATTTTAGCTTAATACTAATTTAACTAATTAAATAATTAATTAACTATTTTCAAAGTCAGCCCCTTTCCTTTAATTTAAAACAATTAACAAACTTTTTATCAGCTCATTTATTTTATTAATTTGTTTTTTTTCAATTTTAATACCTTTTTCTCTTAATAATATAATTTTCTTAAAACCCATTTTTTAAATAACTTTTATAATCACAACCAACTTTTATTTAATAATAAGAGAACTTTTCTTCATACTTATAATTTATTTCTAAATTTAATTTCAATTAATCTAATTTAGTAATTCATAATGCTTATTCGAAATAATAATAAAATAAAACCTTTACTAAAATAAATCCAACTTAACTTTTTATTAAAATTAATATAATCAATACGTCTTTTTTTTATAAAAAACAATCTCACAAAAGAATAAATCAAATAATTTTCTCAAATTAATTCATTATCTAAAACTTTTATTAAAAACTAACAAAATCGATTCACATAAACTAATATAACTTTTCCTAAAATCAATATCCCCAAATTCAACCAATCGTGCACGCCTCCATTCCTAGCATCGATCCGTTCACACATTCACTTTCACTCACTTGCACCTTAGCGCTTTCATGCGTCTGCGTATGATTTTATTCAGCTGCCTTTATTTTTCGCAATTTATCATTTCCGCAATTTACTTTATCACAATTCATATTATCATTATTGCATAAACGTCCAAAGGAAGAACCTGCGTATAACCTAAACAATTGTGCATATGCATCTCATTTGCATCATATTCCCCATTGATCCTTGACCTCATTCAAGTCGATCTTCTAAGTTTAGATCCTACCCCATAAGGAGGACCTTTTATCTTTACAACTTAGAAAAACACAATCAAATCAACTCAATTCAAACTATTCAAACACATTAGAGAATAAGATGTTAATCATCTTAAGCGAGATAAAACTCCTACCTCATAACAATTCAATCAATATGTAGGGAGTTTGCCTTAAGAGATATAGTGGCATACTTGTCGATTAAATTTCGAGTGCTTGAGCCCTTCTCTTAAGACGATGCAAAGACTATTTTCCTACAAAGTTATGGTGGTTAAAATCAAGTAATCTCCCTTAAAATGACAACTCATCTTTTCTCCTAAAATCAATCAATCAACTACCTTTATCCCGTAGGACCTTTGACCACAGTCAAAAAACTCCTCAAACCCTTTAGGAGAACTACAGATACTCTGATTCCACTCCCGTAAGGATATGTAGGCATAAGACGCGATATCTTATCGAGTATACTTAGAAATAAACCCCTAGGTCTTTAACCATTAAGCAGATAAACCTTAGCAAATAAACAAACATAAAATAAGAGGTTCCTGTAGAGTACTACGGAAACCTAGGATGCTTGCACCTTCCCTAAGTTTAACCAACCCTCGAACCTATAACTCTCTAGCTTGCATTTGCATTGCATTGTGGGTATTTCGATCTTTTTCCCTTCCTTTGGACAAATCAGAGTTCGGTTGCAAATGAATTAAGATTCAAGCTCATCAATAGCTTGGTATCCAAATTTCACCGCGACACACGGTTTTGACGAACTTACTTAAGTTCATATTTTCCACAACGGTCTCCTTTCGGGTCACAAGACCTTATTGGATGCTACGGCGGGGGGTTCTTTGATGTCTAAAAGCACTGAAGATGCAATAGTAATTATTGACAAGATGACACTTAATGATCACCAAGGGAATCATATCCGTGGAGTAGCTCAACAAAAACCAGGCATGTTAGAGTTAGGTACTAATGATGCTATTCTTGCTCAAAACAAACTTCTTTCACAACAAGTGAAGCTTTTAACTCAACAAATGTCGAAGCTTCCACAACAAATTAAAGAGATGCAAGAATTCCTACCAAAGTTCAAGTGGCAAGTTGTGAATTGTGTAAAGGTGACCATCCTACCAGGTATTGTCCTCCGGTATTGGAAGAAGTTTATTATGCCAGAAATCAAAATCAGGGATACCAACAAAGACCACCTTATCAACAAGAAAATTAAGGTTATTAAAGACCTAATCAAGGGTACCAACAACCTTGGAGGCCGCAAGAAGCCGAAACTTCAAACCGTCAACAATATCAAAATTACACTCAACCTCCACAAACTCAAAGTGCACCATCAAAGATGGAGGAAACTCTTACTCAATTCATGCAAATGTCAATGTCAAATCAAAAGAACACTGATGGAGATATAAAGAATTTGGAGACACAAGTGGGCCAATTATCCAAACAATTGGCCGATCAACAAAAATGGCCTTTCACAGCTACCGCTCTTCCAAATCCTAAAGAGCATTGCAAGGCGATTCTCACAAGAAGTGGTAGAGAAATTGACATGGGCGTAGGTGAGGAGATAGTGGCGGAAGAAGTTGTAGTTGAAAAAGAAAATGAAAATGTTGAGAAAGAAGTAGGAAAAAATGTTAAGGGAGATTTAGTTGAAAATAAGAGAGTGAAAAAAAGTGAGGAAGAAGAGAAAAATAAGAGAGAAGAAAGAGTGAAAAAGTCTAGGAAAGGAAAAGAGCAAGTGAGCGATATTCCAATTCAAAATTTTCCTTATCCACATGCTCCGACGTGGAAAGACAATGTGAGACACTATGCTCGGTTTATGGATATATTCAAGCAATTGCAAATCAATATTCCATTTTCCGAAGCATTGGAGCAAATGCCCAAGCATGAGAAATTCATGAAGGACATCCTTACGAAGAAGAAGCGGTATACGAATCAAGAAACTATCATGGTGGATGCTAGTTGTAGCCCAATCATTCAACAGACTCTCCCGAGGAAAGAAAGTGATCTGGGACGAGTCACTTTGCCTATCACAATTGGAAATACTTACGTTGGCAAGGGATTGATCGGTTTGGGCTCTATTATCAATTTGATACCCTTATCTATTATGAAGCAGTTGGGATACATGGAGTTGAAGTCTACTCAAATGACATTGCAACTTGCTGACAAGTTTACCACTCGCCCTCTTGGTGTAGCCGAAGATGTGTTGGTAAAGGTTGACAAATTTTTGTTCCCAATTGACTTTGTGGTAATTGATATGGAAGAAGATGAAGACTCTCCCTTGATTCTTGGTTGACCTTTTATGAAGACCACGCGCATGGCGATTGATATGGATGATAGTCTAATGAAAGTTAGAGTTCTAGATGAGGAGATTTGTTTCAATCGTTTTGAAGCCATGGAGCTTTCAAAGGACAAAACCGATTGTTTTAGAGTTGATGCAACGAAAGTGGAAATTGAAGAAGTCAAGGAGTTATTGCAAGTTCCCACAGCATTACAACAAGTTCTTACCAATGCTCTTCCAAAAGTCAATGAAGAAGAAGAACGAGAAATTGAAAAGTGTTTGCAGAAGCTTAAAGAATTAGAGGAAATTCCACCTTTGAAAGAAAGGGTGGAAATCTTGAAAAAAGAGAACAATGAGGAAGTCAAACTTGAGTTGAAGTTGTTACCATCTCATCTTAAGTATGCTTTCCTTGATGAAGAGAAAAACAAGCCGGTGATCATAAGTTCGAATTTAACCATGGATGAAAAAAGAAAATTAATTGTTGTTTTAAATGAAAATCAAGAGGCAATGGGTTGGACTCTTTCTGACATGAAAGATATAAGTCCATCCTATTGTATGCATCGAATATTCATGGAGGAAGATTTCAAGTTGGTAGCTCAACCACAAAGAAGATTGAATCCTACTATGAAAGAAGTGGTGAGGAAAGAAGTTGTCAAAATGTTGGATGTCGGCATGATTTATCCTATTTCCGATAGTCCGTGGGTTAGTCTAGTTCAAGTGGTGCCGAAGAAAGGTGGAATGACGGTTGTCCGTAATGAGAAGAATGGGTTGTTTCCAACAAAAACTGTAACACAATGGAGATTGTGTATCGACTATCGTAGGCTCAATCAAGCTATAAGAAAAGATCACTTTCCTCTTCCTTTCATGGAT
>OZ012740.1:636704600-636747100 GCA_963859935.3 Lathyrus sativus | reverse complement strand
GAAGTCGATAAACAAGAACAAGTTGCTGATGAGTATGAGGAGACTGATACTGACTACTTACTGGCAAGAGATAGGTCGAGAAGAGTCATCAAGCCACCTCAAAGACTTGGTTATGCAAATCTCATAACTTATGTCTTAATCTATGCAAGTAAGGTTCTGGATGAAGAACCTAGAGACTATAAGGAAGTTATGAGGATTCTATACAAGACCAAATGACTTAAATCCATGGATGATGAGATGGAATCTCTTCAAGATAATAACACTTGGGAGCTAATCGAGAAACTTGTAAGGGTCAAGTTACTCAGCTGTAAGTTGATTTTCAAGGTTAAGGAAGAAATTGAAGGAGTGATGTTGAAGTGATTTAAGGCAAGGTTGAATGCTAAGGGGTTCACTTAGAAAGAAGGAGTCGACTTCAATGATGTGTTCTCATCTGTTGTAAAGCATAGATCTATTAGAATATTGTTAGCCATGGTGGAAATGTTTGACCTAGAATTGGAATATATGGACGCGAATACTATTTTCCTATATGGTGATCTAGATAAAACAATCCTGATAAGGACACTTAAAGGGTGTGCATAAAAAGGAAGGGAAGATTATGTGTGCAAGATAAATAAGTCATTATATGGCCTGAAATAATCTCCTTGACAATGGAATAGGAGATTCGACAAGTTCATGGAACAAATAGGTTTCACTATGAGTCAGTTCGACCACTGTGTTTACCTCAGATTTTTACATTCTCATAGCAAGCAACAATGTCAAGGAAGATTAGAGCTATCTCTATAATCCTTGGGATTGACATCTAGAGAGCTAGAAAGCGGTCGAGATTATACTTATCTCAAGAGACATACCTAAAGAAGATTCTCAACAAATTTGGCATGTCAAATTCAAAGCCTGTTGTAATACCTATTAATCCTCAATTTAGGCTAAGTACGACTCAAAGTCCTAGTACTGAACTCAAAAGAGCCTATATGAATAGAATTCCATGTGCTAGTATAGTAGACTCTTTGATGTATGATATGGTCTCTATGAGGCCAGACATATCATATGCAGTGAGCCTTGTAAGCCGATACATGGTTAACCCTAGAAAGCCGCACTAGCAAGCATTAAAGTGGATTCTAAGATACATAAATAATTTCCTTGACCAGAGTCCTTGATTTATGGTGGATCCTGTGGTGAAGATAACAAAGTTGAAATCGAAGGATTTCTCAACTCTGATTTTTGGGTATGTGTTCACTATGTTTGGCACAACAATTAATTGGAAAGGAACACTCCAGAAGGTTACTCTCTTATCAACCACTAAAGTGGAGTATATTTCCCTCACTGAAGCTGTGAAATAAGCATTGTGCCTTGAAGGTTTTTCTAAGAAGATGAAACTTCAAGGTCAAGCAATCACAGTTAAATGTGATAGTCAAAGTGCAATACACATGTCGAAGAATTCAGGCTATCGGGAGCAAACCAAACATGTTGATGTGAGGCTGCATTTCGTCACATAGATAATCGAGAGTGGAGAAGTCCAAGTGCTGAAGGTTTTGACTTATGACAATGTTGCTGATATGATCACTAAGACATTGCTAAGTTGCAAGTTTCTCCACATTATGTAGCTGATAGGACTGCATGATGACAACTAATTAGTTTCGTGGTTTAGAGTTTGTTCCAAGGTAGACATTTGTAGCTTATGGGTTATGAGCTAGTATTGTAACAAACTCTATCGAAATCGAAGAGTTAGTATAGTTGTAAAATAATGTTAGGTTGTTAGCATGTCGAATTGGGTCAGTCTGTTGGAAAAATTGCTTAGTATGTTAGTTGAAAGTTAGGGTTTAATTTCCTTATAAATAACACACTAGTCATCAATTCTTCATACGATCCCTGATAATCTTGACCAAAGAGAGAAAGTGATGTGGTTGAAATTCAATTGTAAACATCGTTTTCTAATATATAATTAAATCAAGAATTCAGAGTTTTAAACTATTTTAAATTGTCTTTCTTTTTCTTCTCTCTCTTTTCTTTTTACTTTGTAGTTTTCTTGCTTATAAAAAAAATCAATCATACTCTATTTCTCGGACATCGATTTCACAACATACTTAATACTAGAGATTGTTTCCTACTAATGAACTTGATATCTAGGCATCGTTTTTACAACTTATACTTAATACTAGAGATTGTTTCCTACTAATCAACTTGATACCTAGGATTTTCATCAGTCACACTTTATGCACCAACTATATATAGATTTTTGTGGTTCCATATTACTTGATGTGGTCGAGTAACACATACTTTGAGCTGTTAAAATATTTATTTAGAGTTCAATTATTATTGATTATTCAATAAAAAGGTAAATAACTTTTTAGAATAATCAAAATCTGGAAATTATTTTTTACGTAATAAGAGGTCTATTATTAATTGAGTTGGATTCAACCAAGTCAAAGAAGTTGGGTAGCAATATTGAACTTATGAGTGCCAACCACTTTGAAAAATCGTAGAAGTGATGATTTGATAATGACTTCTGTGATTTTATGAAGAAGAAAAAGTCTATTTTATCCCTTCAATTTGTTAGAGTTGTTTCATGAATTGTTAAAGTAAATTAAACATACTTTATCAAATTTCTACTTCATAAAAAAATAAAATAAATAAATTTGACATACCTTGAAACATTTGTTTCTGCTTTCTCAATTTTAAATAGATGCAAATAAAAATGAGTATCAAAACCACAGTAACAACTGGCAATGCAATGGAGATGATAACGATTCGTATTTTGCTATGCCCTGCGCAAATAGTACGAGTATCATTGCAATTCATAAAGACTTTTTCTTTCTTTTTTCCTTTTCAAGTGATTTAAATAGAATGATAAATTTCTCTTTTTTTTTTAATTTTATAAATAATTATATTAAAAAAATATTAGAAATAATTCAATCCAAACAGTCATAATAGAAAAAATGACTCCAATCTTTATGAACCGATCAAAACAAAATCAAATCACTTAAAAAATATCAGAGAAATTTAAAAAAAAAAAAAAAAACACACACACACACACAAGAATATTTGATAATTCTTTGAAAAATTTTCTCAGGATTCCCAATCACATCATTACAAATAATCTGATATCTCGCCCACCACATACACCAACAAGTACAGAATCAAATCATAGATGTCGATCTCTTTGAAGTCCTACCCACCAACTTCACAAACCACTCTAATAAATGGTAACAACAGTTGCCGGTAAAAAACCATTCTACTCCAACCCAATCAAACACCGCCTTTCAAACTGAACATAATCGAGAACAAGAAAGAAATAGATGATAAGAAGATTCCACAAAGTTAAAGCAAAAGACACGCACACCAAGTCGTGCGAATTCGATATTATTTCCCTGACCGCCAGAATCGAATGCGAAGGTAGCCTATCCAAACACTATTTCCACCCAAAATTTTTAACCTTCATTGGGATATTTCTTTGCCCCATTAAATCAAGTGCAGTCTTGAGAATAAAGTCTAATTCGCAAAAACCACGACCCTGCATAATACCTTCGTAACATGATTTGACTAAAAAACTTTCTCGTTAATGCACTTGGCCAAAAAAACCAATCGTGAAAATATGGTCTAGGACAGACCCCATCAAGTAAAGGCAAAAGCTCTATGAACTCTGGAAGTTCATCCTCTTTTAAAGTATCTTCAACGAATCCCAATCTCCACTGCCATACTTCTTCCAACCAATCTCCACATTGTCCAACATCATGATTTTTCATATTAAAAATAGCATATAGTGTAGGATAACACACCCTTAACGGCAACACATCCAGCCACCTTGCATGCCAAAATGAAACTAGGGAGCCATTACCAATTTACACGATAGCTAACCCAAGAAATCTGCTTCCTCAATCGAGTCACATAACAACAAAACGTCCTTCCACTAGAGGGAAGACAACCTAACAGGCATTGTATCAGCTTTCAGTAAAACTCTTTTGACAATATTCCCATACCTGAACTCCAACAACTTCTTCCAAATTGTACAAGATTCTTGTATTATTCTCCACAACCATTTTTCCATTAAAGCAACATTAAAATCATAGATACTTTTGATTCCAATGCCACCCCGCTCTTTAGGTTTGTAAACATCAAAATTCTTATAATTGAAGAACTAGTTTAAAATTCTCTTATGTTTACTTGAAGAACTAGTTTAACTTTTAACTAACCACTTGGTTGTGGGAGGAACAACTTGGTCGTTCTTCGAGCATGGGATCAACGGGTGGATAAGGTTTTTGAGGTTGAAAGAAGTATCTCTAAATTTTTTAAGGAGCACTTTTAGGTTCACTGGAGTCTGGGCCTAATTTTGATGGAGTTTCCCTCTGCCGTTTCTCGTCAGCTGAGATTGAATCCCTTTTTATTAAGTTTATGCCTTTGGGATTGGATGAAGTGTAGCCAAGATTAATGGGTCCAAGAGTTTGGATTTTGATGGTTTCAATTTTTCTCTCTATGAGAAGTTTTGGAGGTTTATTAAGCCTGAGATTTATGTGAAGTTTAATCAATTTTTTCATAATGTTTTTTTTTGTCGAAGAGTTTGACGGGATTTTCCGTTGCGCTTATCCCGAAGGTTGATTCTCCTTTGGAGTTGGGAGATTTTAGACCTATTTCCCTTCTTTATTCTTCGTATAATTAAACTGGTTGTAAAGGTGTTGGTCGTTAGACTGGCTGTTAGGGGTGATGAGGAATATTTTTTCTTCAGAGTAGTCGACTTTTGTTAAGGGAAGACAGTTGATGGATGGTGTGGTCGTTCTTAATAAGATTTTAGATCTTGCTAAGGTGTTTAAGAAAAAGTATTTTGTGTTCTAATTGAATTTTGAGAACACTTATGACTATATTAGTTAGTCTTTCCTAAACTATTTGTTGTTGAGATTTGGATTTGACGAAAGGTAAAGGGTTTGGATTAGGGTCTGTGTCTTTTCGGAGAGCCTTTTTATTTTGGTGAATAGGTTCCCAACAAAAGAGATTAGTATCCATAAGGGTCTTAAGCAAGTAGACCCCTTAGAACCATTCGTTATCTATATAGGGTTTTAGATGGGTGGAGCGGTCCGGGCTTCCACCCATTCAATTTTGTTTGAGATGTTTTAGGGTTTATGTCAAGGTAATAAGGTGTCTTAGGCATGGTCTTGATAAGATATTTAGTGGTATGAACTATTTGGAAATTGTGGAACAAAGTTTTTTTTTTACCGAATATGTTTGACGTACTCAATGTCTTCAATTATCTGTATCGCGTGGAATTGGGTCCACACTCATGCTCTAGATTTTTCCATTTCAATGTTATGCTGTGAGCGGGATTCACTCAAATGTTATTTTTTCTCTTCACTATGTTGTAGTTTGTTTTTCTCTTTGGTTTGTTTTATGGATTTTACCTTATTTTTGTCCGAATTGGTTGTTCTAACGTCCTTAGGGGTGACAAACGAGCATGTCCGTTCTGTTTAGAATCGTCCCGCAAAAGCCCACAGAAAAACGACTCACAGGTGAACATAGTTGAGGGTGCGAGCATAAACCTTTGACCTGCCTAACACTAAAGTGGGAGTAAAACAGGATGCCCAACAATCAAGTCCGCGGGCAATACACATTTTAAGTCTAAAAATAAAAAATTTATGTTAATGTATGTGTCCGCGAAAGTCTGGAAAAAAACGGGGTAGGGCAAGACACACATTAGACGATGAAGACTTAATTCTTTTATTTGCTTTGCACTAAAGCGCAAACATAACATTCAGGCCCTGTTGAAAATAACAAATGTGAGTGGTGTGTGAAAATTTCACATTGGTTAGAAATGTGGAGACTTAAACATTTATAAGTGGGAGAATCCACACACTTATTACCTTAAGGTTTTGGGTGATTATGTGGTATGTGTTGCTTATAAGGGAAGTCCCAAAGTAAAATGCTCCCTCATGTTGATCCTCCAAATAACCCCAACAGTGGTATCATCGACTCACTTGTACCAAAATTTAAAAAGTCTCACATTATTTAGAAATGTGGAGACTTGAACATTTATAAGTGAGAAAATTTTTATATATACTACATTAAACTTTCGAATGAATATGTGGTGTGTCTTTCATAAAATGTGTTATTTAGAAAAGATGACTACAATTTATAAATATTCTCTCGTGTTTGACTACTCAAATTGATAACCTAACGAGCCCAACGGACCGGACATGTCACCCTTATCTTCATTCGTTTAATTCTCTTTTTATTATAATTATATGTTGTTCATCTTTTATTATTTATAATTAAAAAAAAAAAAACTAACCGTTCTATCTCAATGTAAAAATGCTTCACATGTAGTAACATTTACGATGGTTCTGGTTGGTTGGAAGAGATGGGGCCCACTTATCTTGTTGGAATGAGTGAGTGATTGGTGGTGGTAACCGGAATAGAGTTTGTGTGTTTAGTATGTAAAATTTTATTTTATTTAAAATATTTAAAATAAAATTTTAGAAAATCCTCTTATATGTAAAATTGTATTTCAATTCGCAAAAAAAATGTAATATAGTTTTGATTATAAAAAAAAAAACTTCATTTAAAATACATAAACTGTATAGTTGATTAGGTACCTGAAGAAGTGATATTTGTAGATGGTGAAGAACTTTCTGATGGTGGTTGTAGCGACGGTGAAGGAGGTGTTGCATTCAAATCCAACGGAATCGTCGAATTATAGAAATGATAAGGATCAAACCTAATACGACAACTTGGTTTAAGAATATTTCCTCCCATCTTTCCCTTACAACAAACTGGAATTTCAGAAACCGCTCCTTCCAAGCAATCGATGCATTGTTGCGAAGACAAATCCGGCACACACAACACATAACCGTATATAGTTGCAAAATTTGCAGACTCATAAACATTATCAGCATCATACTTACGACGAGAGTCACCCGATGCAGCTTTTTTCGTTAGATTTGTCATCAAGTTACTCAGTGCTTCGTTGTATGCATCCACGTCACTTACATTTCTTTCGTATATTAGATATATTGTAGGTGAAGTTTCTACTACTCCGAAAATTGAACGGTTCGAGTACCATAGAGTGAAATCACCACCCCACACAATTGCCTCTTTTTGATTTGGACATTGTTGTTTGAGATAGCTGAAGGAGTTGTTTATGCTTGTGAGACAGTTTTTTGGTTCGAGATCTCCACGACATAATCCGATGGCGTATGCTTTGTCGGGATCTTGGCCGTATGAGAAATTGTAGAAACCGTAGTTGATTTCTTTATGAGAAGAGAAAGTGGATATAAGGGTTTTAAGGTTGTTGTCGTAGGGGCTATTGTCTGTGTAGTTGCCTTGGTTGTTATTGCATGAGACAGGATCTCCGGCTTTGACATGTGATATTGTTGTGACAAGCAAGTAACAAAGAAAGGAAAGAAAAACCATCGCAGAATAAACTTGTTTGAAGTATCAAAATGAAGAGTAAAGAGATGGAGGGAGTACTATGTAATGTAAGGGTGAGGGTGTTGGACTCTAGAGTTGACTGACCATAAGATTTTGATGTTGTGATTTCTTGTTTTTCTTCTTTTTGACAGCATGACAGTGTTGACATATTCAAACATTAGAATGGGAGATGCGTATGCAATTTACACGGTAGCATAGCATGGCCAAGCACCACACATATGGATGATCTATATGTATCACCAAAATTTTAAATAGCAATTGAGTTTTTTCTAATAGAAATTTTATTAAAACTATTTATTATAATGTATCATAATAAAATCAAATTTTATTTTTATTATTATCATAAAATATTTATGTAAAATTAAATGTCATGTAAGACAAAGTAATTAAGCCTTTAAAAAAATGAGATGAAAGAGCAAATCACAAGTGTTATGTGTCGGCCACAAGGTCAACAATGCATAAGTCAATTTAGAATTTATAGTATATAAATTCATATGTGTGCAAACAAAGATAAAATTCTTATTATAATTCATTCTATCCTTTTTGTTCACTCGGTGACGTGGACATTGGAATTATAATTTTAGAAGTCTATCCCCGCATTTTTGCACTGAAGATTTGCATCATCGCATCAGAACTCACCTCATGAATTCATCGATAGTTTTGGTTCTCTGTCGGAACAATGACGTCCTATGTGAAAATTAACTTTTGATTCTTGCAAATTTTCAACAGAAGTCTTCTGATTTAAACCTCATTCGTTGTAGCAATCACGTTGAGATGAAGGGAGTGACTTCTGATTTCGTTTCTAATACAACCTTGGAATCTTCTAATTCAAGATCACCTCATATATTCATCGTAGATACGTTTGGTGGAAACTTACTCATGAAGAAAGAATTTCCACCACAGAGTTTTGTTAAATCAATGTCGCATATCGAGTGGCGAAAGAGCGACAAACCAAACTTAAAATTTCAAGATCATGAGATGGTGGATGGAAATCCTAACATAACACTTATACTAATCATTACCACTACCATAACTAATCGCTCTGTCTCAAGGATCCTCATTGATGATAAAAGATAGTTCATTTTGATATACAATAGAATTTTCATGGAGAAAAGCTTGAGCAAGCACGATATAAAGCCAGGAGAAGGTCAAAGTCTCATAGCATTTAATGATTCATGTACTCGTCCACGTGGACATATAGATCTACGATTTTCTAGGGATAAGGAAGAAATATGAGAATTGTGAATATTCACTTCTTTGCGATCCCTTCTAGAAGTGTTTATAACAACATTCTTAAAAGGTCGTTCCTAGCAATGTTAGACACAATAGCTTCCCTCATCCACTTAAAGGTAAAGTATCACAAATATTACAACAATCCAGTTGTAATCACATCTGATCTACGTGAGGCATGACGGTTACATGAAGAAAAACTGAAGAATCCCTAATCAACGGTCGTCTTCCCGAGAAGAGAAAGAAGGAGGCCATGGAAGCAACCAACTTAGTCCACCTCGACGTATGCAAAGACAAAACCCCATAGAACAATGAACTTGGTCCCTCTACTGGAATCAAAATGAAGAACTTGATGTTGATTCCAGATGGCGAATTCAAAGTCATCTAGCTAGATGATAACCTAGTGCATTATGTAAGTATAAGGGGTCGACTCTAAGGCCTTATATCTGTCCTAGAGGATGAGGCGGAAGTCTCTTGTGAAGGCTGAGGCGGCCATGAAGATGATCCAGGGTTTGTTGGATGTTAACTTTACCTTTGAAGTAAGATACTGTTGGCTGGGAATTTCGACGCCATATTTCCATTTGAGAAACTAAATACAAAAAAATGAAAGTATCTTAAGTTTGGTTGATTTCGATAAAGGATTAGTGTGAAATTCTATCGAAATGTTTCTCATAAAGAGATATGCTCGAGCAAATACTTAGAAATATTTTTCAAGTATTAGAAATTACTTCGACGAAAGGATGTTATAAGGCCTTCCTTCAAAAGACATTTGAATTTCAAATATGGATGGATAGCTGTCGCACCTTGAAAAATCACAGAGATATTTCGGAGAAAACGACCCTCGCGCGAAAGGCGCGGAAATGCGGTTCGACAGAGTCGCCACCGAACTTTATTTTTCCCGAATAAACGGGAGAGGAAAATATCGAGAAAACCTCCTAAAAAGCGAAAGGATAGGAACAGGGCTGTCGCAACCATGTTCCGGGTTCGGGAGTCGGTTACGTGAGGGGAAGGTATTAGCACCCCTCACGTCCGTCGTACTCGACGGGAACCTCTTAAGGTAATTGTGGGGAGTGTTGTTTTAGGTTTACTTGTTTTCTTCTCGTTGTTAAGGGTAGAATTGGTAGGGTAAAAGGTTAAAGACGCTAAGGAGAGATGGGTGGTTAGAGAATAGGGTGCTCGCCAAGGATTGGGGCCCTTGTGCCTACGTATGCTCATTCGGACGAGAATGAGAAATCAGAGCGTCGTAGTTCGACTACGGGAAAGGATGAGGTGGAATTGTGGAGAAAGGTAGAAGGTAGCTCGCCAAGATCATCGCAATCTTGTGCCTACGTATCTTACATTCAGACGAGAATGAAGAATCAGAGCAGTCGTAGTTTGTGGAAACAACCACGAAAAGGTGAGGTTGAATAGATTAGAAGTTTGAGAAAAAGACGAAAGGGTGACTGACAAGCAACCCAAGAGCGCGCCTCAAGAGCTTGTCACTCAAGAATTCAAGGAATGCGAGGTTCCAAGAACTCAAATCTTTCGGGAATTGACTGGATAAATTGAAATTAAAGAGTTGGATGTTTTGAAGTCGAAAGAATGAATTAATAACAACTCAAGGGCGCGCCTCGAGAGTTACTCATTCGAATATTCAAAGAATGCTTGATTCTGAGAATATCCCTCTTTCGTAAGTTTTTTTAAAAAAGAGTTTGTGAAAGGATCGAATCGAAGAATGGCATGCGAGGCCACAAAGAAGTTGTTTTGAACTGGTTCGACGATGTGTCGAGGATTTGATCGAAGATGGAACCGACTTGACGACGTGTCAAGGGTTAGAATGGTGAGAAACGATATTAGTCCCTGAGGGTGCTTCTAATATCGAGACCACGAGGAATTGTGAATGAAATGTGGGTTGCGAATGCGGACGAGCATTTGACTTAGGAGAATGTTTGAAAAAAGATTGAATTCGAAAGGTTGAGTGAATAACAACTCAAAGGGCGTGCTTCGAGAATTATTCACTCGAAGACACAAGGAATGCTAGACTCCAAGTACCTCTTTCTTTCGGGGTTTTGATCAAAAAGACGTTGAGAATATGCTTGAGAAAATCAAAAGATTGAATGAACAACAACTCAAGAGCGAGTCTCGAGAGTTGCTCATTCGAAGATCCAAGAAATGCTAGATTTCAAGAATCTCCTTCTTTTGGAGTTTTAATCGATAAAATAAGTTGAGAGAAAGTTTTGAAATAGTTTGTAATGAAATGAGGTGTAAAAATAATTTTAGGAGAAGTGATAATTATCTGATAAATGAGACATCAGCCTCACAATCAATTAATCGGAGTATTACCGAAATGCTAGATCTCGATAACACCGTTTTTATTTGAAAATGTTTGGATAAACAACAAAAATATCGCACAGAACGCTAAATTCCTATGATGGTTTATTATTATATCTTAAAATAGGAGAATGAAACGCTGAATAAAACATTATTTAAGGTGTACACCTCAATAATATTCATTCGAAAACTCAAGAAGTGCTAGACTTCAAGAGTTTTAATTTTTCGTAATCTAAAAAAAAGAATAATTAAACGGGCTTTAAGAAATACTACTGTTTCAACGTTTTTCCTTTAAGATAAAATCTATTTTGAAATTGTTTTATTAAATAAATTTACTTAACAAATAGAATGATTTTGGTTCAATTTCATAAAATATTGTTTGAATAAACCATAGAAGTATCACGTGGAATGCTGGACTCCAATGACAGTTCCTTGTTTAAGTAAAAAAAAAAAGCGTATTTTGAAGCGAAAAGTCGAATGTCACTACCCAAGGCGTACGCCCCAATAGTATATATTCAAAAAAACTCGAGAAGTGATAGACTAAGAATTTATTTTTGAGATTTATTTAAGAAAATAGTTCTTTTGTGTTGAAATTACAATGGATTAGGATCAGGAAAAGATAAATACCCAAATTTTGAAAATATTTTGAAGATATCCTAAGATTATTATTACTGAACTGCCTTAAAAATTTTTACTAAATTGAATAGAAAAGTAACCTTAATTTAAAAGAAAACCATCAAACTTTGAAATGGAATACGCTCGAGAAGATTGATTTGTACAAAATAACAACGCGGCGAAGATGCCATACGCAAAACTCAGGACTTGCTGAAAATTCAAAATCCCTTAACAACCTAATTAATACAAGACTGAATACCAAATAACAATTTAAAAACAAAACTTGAAGTGATACTATTTATTTTACACTCAACTCCAAATACTCATGTAGCGCTCATCAAAATGAGCTTTGCCACCACCGATTTACGGTTCGCATACTCCAAATACTTAGATTGCAATATTTACAAGCTAATATAAAACGTATCAAAACATAGCAACTCAAAATATCACTTCTTACTTTTTACCAATTCCAAAGAAAACAGCATTCATCCATTCTGATATATGGGTCCTCATGGTGTTAACCCCCTCACCGCTGTAGCAGTGATAACAGACCAAGCTCTTTCCACTTTTTTAAAAGAAAATCAAAGAAAACTTTAAATAACACGACGTATGGCGACGTACGGCCTCATCGCCGGCAATTGATTACAACAATAAAGCAACAACAAATTCAAAACAGAGCATATGAAAATTCAAAAGGTAATATCGATTCACCGAGTGTTGTCACAGACAAAGATTACCCCCCTTTAGAATCAACAATGATGCCGTAAAAAATGAGCCAGATACCAAACAGATAAATCATACATAAGCGTATAAAAAAAAACACTTTGAACTGTGTTTTGAGCTGTGTTTATCGCGGTGGCCAAAACCCAATCCCCCACACATCAATCTCAGGTCAGCACTTCACCAAAATTCTTTCAAACATTGAATTCAAACATTACTAAAACAAAATGCTCCTAAAAAACTGAGGCCAATCGACATAACAACTTATCATTACATACATAAAAAGAGATAATGACTTTTCAGATGTAATATCGAAACAAAATCGAAAGGTTTAACCATGAAATCTTGACATATACCTTGCAGTGCCTTCATACATCATGATATCTCCAAAATACCGCCACAAGAACCGTGAACTTGACGCAAATCAACCCACCTGTAATCCCAAACGAAATGCAACAGATGACTGGTCGATAAAATTAGGCTCGACTATCAAACAGAAAAAACGAAGCCCAGCCGCTTGTAATGATCCAAATGTTGTGGACACCGACGTTACTGAGTCGAACAAATTGCTCGTTACGGACGGCAAGCCACGAGCTGATGAAGTTGTTGTTGTCTACGAGGTACGTCGCCGTTAATGGACTTTACAAGGCCGCGAGTGAGAGGCGCCGAGGGTGGAAAAGAAAAGGAGGTGGCGATGAAGAGAATAGCTCGTGAGCTCTAGATGTCATGCCTCGGTCAAGCTTGGTACGACGAATTTATCTGGTTTTGAGGTTGAGATGGCGAATTAGGTAGAAGAAGAAGTTTGGGAGGATAGCGGCGGCCGCTAGGGTTGGAAAGGGAAGAGGAAAATGAGTAGTGATTTTAGGGTTTTCCTTTTCTTCGCTCCCCCTCTACAGTAAATCGGTTCTTCTTCTTAAAGGGAATTGCCCGACCCTCTCTTTCTCAGCTTCCATGGGCTTGGTCAATGGCCCAACCTCCGTTTTCCATCCCTTTTCCTTCTCTCTCTTTTTTAATTAAAAAATATTTTGAACAAACATTAACAAAATGCATAAATTAATTTAAACTAAAATTAGTAACTATTTAAAAAATATAAATATTAAATATAAATATATAAAAAAAAGATATTAATAAATGTATATGTAAAACAAATTATAAAACAAAAAAAAAGATATTTACAAATAAAAGAATTATATATGTGCATAAATAATGGTATTAATAATACCTTTTTTTTTTAAAAAGAAGAAAGAAAAAAAGAAAAAAAAAGGTTTATGAATTTAAGAAAAGAAATAAAATTCACAAAAATGCCCTTTTAGGCCACACGTCGCGCTTTGATTGGTCAAAAAAGGATAAAATTTAAAAAATGCCCAAATTCGGGTGGACACGTGTCTAAACGGCATGAAACAAAAAACGAAAATATTTATAAAAAAGGTAGGACAAATTTAGGGTATGACAATAACTATATTCCGTCCTTATCTGTTTCTTAAGAGAAGACGTGTGGCTAACCATGGTGAAACAAAAGCATGCAGGGGTGAAACATGTCAACTGTTGAAGAAATGTTTGTTTGAGGCAGTTATTTCAACGCATTATAAATATGGATCTTAGTATTAGGATTTCATATGTTCAATTATTATACTGTACTCAAATTCACTCAAAGTATCCAAGTTAACGTGAGAAAAGAGTCATTGTTGAGAAATGTACGTTTGAAACACCATACATTTTATTTAATAGAAATTTACTTTCTTTACTCATTGTTCTTTACTGCATTTCTTTTTACTTTAAAGTTATTTTTCTTCACTGCTTTACTTTACCAAATTTTTACAAAGTTTAGCCTTGTTTCAAACAAAACAGTCAAACAATTTTTGTTTACAAATCAATGAATATTGCCGAAGTGTTCTCTAAATTTTCCAAAAAAGCATAAAACACCATAGCTATGTCCTTAGGATTCCCTGGTTGATCCTGCAAGTGAACCAAATCAATTAGTATTTTGGAAGACCAGCGGTTGTTTACCAATTATCACGATAGAAAAATTGGCACACCTGGCGGGACAATGCTATAGTGTGTTAAAATATTTTCGTTTACCTTTATTTGGAAAACTTTCTGCATTTAAGTTCTTCATTTTTACGATCTTTCTACGCTTAGTTTCATGAGACTTAGGAGTGGTAAAATTGCCACAAACAACGAAGAAAGTCCTAGAAGGATATACATAAGGAAGATGGCGAATACAAATCCGCCAAATAACCAAAATCCACCAAATGATGGAGTACCACCCCCTTCTTCTTCAGGGGGAAATACGGTTTCAACATCAGAATCTGAAGCCATACCAGCCACAGAAAATTCAACTCCTACATAGTCGATTTCTCAAAGTGGTCCCATATCATCCTATGGGGGAACACAAGGTCTACCATCGACCTCCCCTCTAGTGGGGCATAGTTTGTTCAAGTCTTCTATGCATGGATTTATGATGCCACCAATAGGACATGATCAATCTTATGGTATGCCAATGTCAGTGATGGCAAGTTTGCATAAAGCCTCATTAGAATTTGCAGAACCAGTGGTGAATGTGACTTCACCACTACAAGGATCTGGTTCAAGAATAAACTATATGGGTTAAATTAGCCAACCATTGGGAAATGGATTTCCTACCCAGATGCCAAATATTATTAATAATTATCCAGCAGTGATAAGGCAACAGATGGATGAAAGTAACCATGAAATGGTCCAAATGCTTGCCCAATAGATGGGGGGTTATATTCAATCCTTTAATCCAGAATACTACCCAAACCAACTAACAGGTAGCAGCGCAAATGATGCGAATTATTGATTTCTTTGGTTTCCCACAACCCCCTCAACATCCCCAGAGGGAATGGATGGTACAAAATGATGGGGTGGTCTTAGAAGAAGACCCTACAATTAATCAAGTTCAACTAAATATACCCAGGCAAACATTTTAAACTAGGGGGAAATAGTTGAACCACCCAGGGTCGAACCTCATAGAATCGAACAACCAATTTAGAAGGAACCAAAGGTAGTAGTGGTAAATAGAAATCATAACGCTGATGAAGTAATAAACCAAGTTCGATGTAAATATGTAGCGGCAGATAAAAATCTAGCAGCCATGGTCGAAAGGATTATGGCCAGAAATGGGGTAAATATTGGCCTTCATAGGCCAAATTATACATCACCCTTATTTGAATATATTTTGCAGTCAGATTTAGCCCTAGAGGGAAAGTTCCCAAATTCATTAAGTTTTCTAGGGATGCTAGTGAGTCCACAGGCGAACATGTGACAAGGTATTTGGTAGAGGTTAGAGAAATCGCCAACAATGAAAACATATGAGTGAAGTATTTCTCAAGTTCACTCGCTAAAAACGCTTTCACTTGGTTTACAACATTGCCAGCAAACTCGATCCACAATTGGACTTAATTGGAGAGACTGTTCCATGAGCAATTCTATATGGGACAGACAAAGATAAGTCTAAAAGAGTTGGCTAGTATCAAGAGGAAGTTCTCTGAGCCTATTGATGATTATCTATATAGGTTTCAATTTCTTAAGGAAAGGTAGTTTACTTAAGTTTCTAAACATGAATTGGTCGAAATGGCCGCTGGCGGCCTCGACTACTCAATTAGGAAGAAGTTGGATACTTAATACTTGAGAGATATGGCCCAGTTGGCTGATAGAGTTCGACAGATCAAACGATTGAAGGATGAAAAGGCTAGGGCTAATAAAAATAGAAAGGAAAGAGTGGCCTACGTTGATTTCGACGAAGATAAGCAAGAAACTAGTGTAGATGCCTTTTTCGACGAGAGTGAAATAGAGCTTGCTGAATTAAAGCAAGGCCCACCGTATTCATGTAAAGTTTTAACATCGTCAAATAGAAAGAATCTAGTCGACTTAGAGAAAAATGCTAGGTTCCTTAAAAGGACCTATACCTTCGATGTCACCAAGTGTGACGAAATTTTTGACATTTTAGTTTAAGATGGCCAAATGATAGTGCCTCCTGGCGCTAAAATGCCTCCCTTAGATCAGAGAAAAAAGAGAATTTTTTGCAAATATCATAATTTTCTTGGCCATAAAACATCTCATTGTTTTCTTTTTAGGGATCTCGTGCAAAATGCTATTAAGGATGGACGTCTCAAATTCGCTAATAAGTCAAGAACCAGATGAAGGTGGACTCAGATCCCCTTCTTCACTACTATTGGTCAACCGTGATGATATCCCTTTTCCAGCCATTGTGAGGAGGATTTTCCATAGTATTGATTGTTGAAATAATTATGGGTTGATATAAGTGTTTGTTGAGGGAAACTAGAGATTATGGTTTTAGATAAACTGAACCATAGTATTATATATATGGCTTGTAGCATTGTAATCCAATTAACTCACTGGACAAAAAATAAAGGAAATTATAGTTACTCTATAGTCGCAGAGGCAAACATCATTAACCGAACAGTTTTAACAAAGATCAATCGTGTTCATTGTCTTTTACATTCTATTATCTCTAATCTTTTATACTAGTTGATATTCTAACATCAATGAAATTCTTTTCTGACGCCGAGAAAAACTACTATCTCCCTTGTGTCGCCACCACAAACGCATCATGTGTAGTCTCGTTTGGCATGTATCTTTGTCTTAGACAATTCAATTTGATTCAAATGAAAGAGCGAATCATGATCGAGTTACAATGTAGTGGTGAACTAGTGAACAAATCTCTTTTGAGAGGAAACTTTAGGGATTTTAGAAAAGTAAAGGGCTCGCCAATTAGTTCAAATCTAGGGGTTGGTTGGGATATTTGGGATTAACAGATTAGAAAATTTTGGATGGTTTCTGCATTTTCTTTTTGGTGTTAATGAGAGGCTTGGGGATTGTGTGAAGGATTGGGGATGAAATATTGGGCGCCACTATTTTAAGGAAAATATTTAACTTTTATTTATTCATAAACTATAACTTTATCTTATAAAACTTCTTTTAATTTTTTTTATAAATATATTGTCTTTAGAAACATAGTTAATGACGTTCCTTGATCTTCTAAAGTGTATGATATCTACACCCAGTATTTTAATTTTACTATTTGTCACTATAAATGAGGTATATAACAATCTTCTTATAGTGAGAGGAGATGCGAATATGAGAAGATGGTGCAAATATTGATTGAAATACAAAAACTGTGAACATGTAATAATGTATGCATAAAGGAGTATGCTTATTATATTTGGTGTTTATGCAGATGTTTTTTATATTTTATGTTTAAAAATGATGTATGCATAAGTAATTGATAGAAAATGCAATCTGAAATGCATATGACATGTAGATGGTGGATGAAATACATGATTCAAAGCTATGCATTGTGAGAAATTAAATAGACATTGTAATTAGTATCTGAATATATCATTGTAATTGAATATCTCACTGTAATTACTATCATTAATCTACCACATTATAAACTCAAAGATGTTATTGTTTACTCAAAGAATATATTAGTGTTATGAATGTAATCTATCGAGGGTATAGATCGGTAATTGAAGCCCGACTAATCGATTCGCGGGATATTGCTGATCACGGTTTCTATCCAATATCTACATATTTTATAAGCTTCTACTTTCACTTCCATAAAAATACGCGGGTTTCGAAGGTATTGAAAGAGTAAGAGAGTGACTATTAAGCATGAGTTCAACACTAGCCATGGTTGGTCTATGTTCTGCATCTTCTTAAAGACAGAGTAAACCAATATGGATACATCTCATTATTTCATTTTGTGAATTATTATTTAATGACAGATCTATAATATTTGTAGCTCTTCCCTCTTTCCATCTTTTCCATGCCTGCAAGAATTTGATTGAATGTAAATATTCAAAATACAATTAGCTAGGTCACTTATAATTTCAATAAATTTTAGTGAGGAAAGTGTTACTTACATAACTCAATAGGTAGTCGACATCATCTACAAGATAAATAGGTGTACTATTTTTATGACCACTTATAATTTCAAGAACCAAAACTCCAAAACTAAATACATCCGATTTTACAGAGAATTGTCCAAGCATTGCATATTCTGGTGCCATATATCTATTGTATATCAATGTAAACAAATTTAATCAATAAAAAAAATTGTGAAATTTAAAGTAATTAAGTTTCCTTCAATTGTTATATAAGATTAATGGTACCAATTATAATGCTCTTATTTATATTTAAAATAAAAAGGTTTTTTATATTATCTTTCAATTAAACATTTTGATACTTTAAAAAAGTGCTTGGCTCTTATATCATTCAAATAAAACTTCAAAAACTTGAAATACACTGTTATACAAATAATTAAGTTAAAATTTGAAATAAATACTCTAGTTATAGTTTATTCAAATTAATACAATCAGTAACTTAAGAATATGAAAATACTTACCAGGTTCCAACAATTCTATTAGTATTTCCTTGAGTTTGATCAATAACAAACAACTTCGCCAACCCAAAATCAGCTATTTTAGGATTCATCTCATTGTCTAAGAGAATATTACCTGCTTTAAGATCACGATGTATATACGCAAGCGAGAATCCTTGTGAAGATAAAAAAGACCTCGTGTAATACCTCTTATGATTTCGTAGCGCTTGCCCTAATTCAATAGTGCTTTCTTTGTGGGATCTACACAAATAAAGATAATATGAATTTTAAAACTATTTTAGTAGTTAGTGTTTGTCTAGACATTATAAAGTATAAGTAAATGCAATTTTCTAATTAAGTTGATATTATACTTTCCTTCTCCTCAATCAGTTCAACACATTTAAATCTTTTGCCTTTTGGCATTAAAACTCAAACTCTTTTTCTAACGAAAGATGTTTTGTCTTGAGACGATGCAAAACATCGCTTCATTCACTTATTTATGTGAGTGAGCTAAGCGACATTTTCCTATGATTGTTGATTTGTAAGTTCATTTTGCCGTGATGAAATTGCCCTATTCTCCATTGTTTTGGGTAAGCTATGTTTTTCGTTTGATTGAGACTAATTAACTTTCGGTAAAATCGACCCACAAATAAACGTTTCTACCCAGAACAACGTAATCTTGAGTTCTCCATTGCACCTAAAGATACGTAGGAGCGAGATTCAAAATCTCGTCAGGCACCTTAATAAAAAACATATTTGTAGTCTTTCTCTCTTTTTCTCAAACATTTAATAACTCGAAGAAAGAAAGTAATGAAAGCTAACATACTATTCAAAAATATAACAAAATGATTATCATTAAGCACAATGGATGTGAGGGTTGATAATTCTTTCCCCTCGCATAATCGACTCCTAAACTCGAATTTTGGTTTTGATGACCATTTTCTTTTTCTTTAAAGGGTTTATCGATATTTTTCCTTTCCTTCTGGAATAAATAAAGTTTGGTGGCAACTATGTTATCGTCTCAAGCGTGCGATTGCTCGTGGTCCTTTTTTTGCGCCACGACAACAATTGCATCGTCAACCAGTAGTTGCATATCTGGTTTCCTTTTACGTCCACTCGAAAGGCAAGTTATACAGCTTGTGAAGGTTCTGCAGATTTGAGCAAATTTTGGTAAAATTGGATGTTGCACAAGATGTTCCAACAAGAAGAATTCTGCTGAAAGAAGACATGTTAGACAAGATGTCCCAACATGATGTTAAGACATCGTGTCTGTTACTGATGTACAAGATTCTATTTCCGCAGAATATTTGCAGATTGTTCTAAGATTTAAGGCATGGATCAAGGAATAATAAAACAGATATTTCGAAGTCCATGGACTAATGAAGATTATAAAAGGAAGACCTAGACCTAGGGAAAGTAACTAATCCCGGTGTAATACTTGTAAAGTAGAAAATAAGGGTTTAGGGTTTTGAGAGTCGTAGGCTTTATTGTGTTGTAAGTCTCCCTTTGTATCGGTTTGATACATTATGGTAGACATAGATGTTTATGCAGATTCAAAAACTTGTAGGTAATGAATCGTGTATTGTTCTTGGGTGAAGCTTTGAAGAAAATCCAATAGAATCCGAGTAGGATCGTTAGTTAAGGTTGTTTGGCTGAATTTTGTATTGAAAAAGGAGTCTTTCAAGTAGGATGATGCATTTGTTGTTGATTGTAACTGTTAGATATCACATGTTGTGATTATAGGAGTGAGATGGATTTCTCTTAATAATTATACGTGACTTCTAATGATAAAGTTTTCATTGGGTAGTGATAGGTAAACTAGAGGTTGTTTACATAAAACTATACTACTGATAGTGGGTTCTTCTTCTTGGCTTGGTAGCCCCCAGATGTAGGTGATTTGAACCAAACTGGGTTAACATATCTTGTGTTATTTATCATTCTGCAAATTTACAGTTCAGTATTTGCCTTTTGATTAACATGTTGTAACAGATGTCAAAACATTTTTTGTGCTTCTGTTGCTGATATTGAGAGTATCAACTTGATTATTCTGCCCTTGTTTTTAATGTTACGCAGAGAACAATATCGTGACATGTTGTAGGACATCTGTAATATGCTTACTAGAATTTTAATTGGTATCAGAGTAGGCATCCTGTTTGTTTTTAGATGAGATCTTGGGAGATAATTTCTGGTGATTTAAACAAGGAGGAGTTGGAGAGATCAGGTCATTCATTCTGATATACTCAAGGGTATTGATGGTTGAGAATAGTGTTCTGGATCATGAGGAACAAATAATGATGGTTGTTCAAGGTTTCTGAGGAGTTTCTACAACAACTACATGAGGAGTGGCTAGTTATTCTGTATGATGTCCTATAAGATATTTTAACATCTTGTTTAGGGCATGTTGAAGATCTTCTTTGGTGGTTTCGCTGCATATTTTTCTGATGGAAGAACTCTAGTAGTCCTGTTATCCTGGTGTTGAAGATCTTGCTTATTGACTTCCGTTTTTGAAGATATCAACATTTTTTAAAGCTCTAGTCGTTCCAAAGTCAGGAGCAATGGAATGGAGAGAGTTGTTTGTTGATGTCTGTCGTTGTTGACTTGGTACTAGGAATTTTGGTTCCATCATGTATCTTGAAGTTAGAGAAGGTGAGTTGAGATCGTATTTATCAAATTCATGATCTATGAAATTGGTAAATACACTTTGCGACTAAGTTGCCAAAGATACTTGGGATTTATCTCAAATCCACTCATAAAGGCATCTTTGGTCGTGTTTAAGAGTTCTTTTAGAAAGATAATCTGGTTCTCATGCTGAAGATGGATTTCTGAAGATCTCTGGTGCTGATGAATGTTAGTATGAGAGGTGATTTATTTTCACCATTCATGATTTGCAAGAGCTTTATTAGTAAGAGGAACTCATAGGCAAGTTGAGTCAAGGGTGTCAGCCTTGATGTTTCAACATTAAAGATACTTGCACTAAAGAATAATTTTGGTGCTACTGAAGTGTAAATATTTGTCAGATGGTCTTCTCGACAAGTTGTGTGGATTTAAGATTAATTGTTATTTGTGGAATGCACACGTATTTAATTGGTTATCCATAAAGTTCAAGATTGTTGAAGTTCATATGGTTCATAAGGTGGATGATCCAAGTTAGTCTTCTAGAAGAAGGATTTATTATAAGGATTTAAGATTCATTGCTATTTTTAGTATACACAAATATTTAATGGATTATCCTTAGTTGATGATCAAGGTGCCTCATCAATTGTTGCTCAAGTATCTAGCCTTTGATTTGTTTGGTCTACTTCAAGGATCTGATGTTCAACCATATGTTGAGACATTCCATCAGCAGATATTGTGAAGAATCTTGTTGGTTCAATGAGTGATTCTCTGGAGCAAAGAAGATGTAGTTAATGATCTTGGTACCATTCACGTGTGTGTTTGGATTCTTCTTCATCTTGGACCTACAAAGGCGCATAATTTATCTAGAAAGTTTCCTGGAAAGAAACTTGTCTAGAATATGATGCTAATGGAAGTAAAGATGAAGACTTCATCATCTTGATGAATTGACCTTGGATCAGTTTATTTCTGATCTAGGTGTAATGGAGTGCAGCAGGTGTCAAGGATAAGTGGTGATTATCTCTGACCTTCTGAAGAAGTATCTACTTAAGGAAAGTTGGATTTCTTTTTGTAAAGTTCTTGTATAAATAATCTCATTTGAAAAATTAAGCTTTGGCATGTTTGATTTCTCTGAAGAGGAATTCCTGAAGCAAATTCCTTTCAAGGTATTTGTTGTGGTACAATAAAGCAGAATAGAGGTTGTTTACTCAAACTTGATATCATTAATCAAGTATATGAGAACATGGAACTCTTGTTCTATTATAGTGATGAGGTTCTTCTAAGTAGCATAATGAAGGAATGATTTCACCAGCGGGATGTCTTATCAAATTTTCTAACATCAAACTGAACTTCAGGGTCTTAGTTGATGTAATGGTACATCATCTGAAGATAAGTTGATATTCTCGGGTATGAATGTAATTAATGCTTAAAAAATGTCTATCTCATGCAGTTTGCGAGAGCTGCAAGAAGGAGTAGATGTTACAGGTCCAAGTCTTAGTGTATCTAAGATGCCTTGCTATGGAGCAAGTAAGATATGCAACTTGAAGATCAGGTTTCATTAGTATATCAGAAGATTTTCTGGAGCTCTGAAGGAAGCTGAGTTAACCAAACAGTGGCATTTGGTTATTCAAGGAGTGTACTTGGAGAAAATTACTCTTATGCAGAAAGGTAGTTGTTTGAAGACCAAAGGAGGTTCTGGTGTTGTTCATGTCTTGGAGCTTGCGGTAGAAGCCCTAAGTTAATTAAGGATGAATGCCTTCTTTTAGGAGATGTATGAGAGTTTAATTCTCTCTATGTTATCTGGATTTCTTGTTGTTTAAACTGGTAGAGTTGTGTTCTCTAAATATATTCATATTGGATTACTATGCAGATAGTAATTCCAAGTGGTTATTGTATCAAGAACCATAGTGTATGGTGCCTGTGATAGAATTAGGATGTCCTACCTGATGCTAGAACATCATTATGTTTGCTGAACTTGGAGCTCAGATTATGGAAGTGGATATTCATCAGTTGAATCAAAATTGTTCTTACTTATCATATGGGAGAATGATGAGGTGAAGATTGTCTTGGATTATAGGGTTCCTATCTTGTTCATTGACTCATGCTGAGGTTATAATACTTGTGGAGAAATGGTGTTTTCTACTGCAAGTAACTCTAGAAAGAAGTAGATCAGTTTGGTGCTTATGAAGAAAGTAAGTTGAGGATTTCTGGAGCATGTATCTGATGTCCTTCAAGTGTGAATGACATTTTGGATAACTAACAAACTAAGAGGCTCTGTATGTCTCTTTGAGGAATATGAAGCATTCCAAGTTCAATTGGATTCTTTTCTCAAGGAACATGGATATCCATGGCTGTAAGATTCAGTGTGGATTTACGCAGGGTATGGATGGGTTCAGGATGAGAGTGATCAATGGTGATTTTTAATCTCAATCCAAGATTTCTTTAGTTATAATACAAGGATGGTAATCCTGGTACCTTCTCACTATATGGGCATGAAGTTGGTCATGAGATATCGTGTGGTGATTTTGGGTGTTTCTTGCTGAAATGAGCATCTTTTATAATAGATAAGGGGATATCTTTTGTCTGATGGGTGTACTGTTGTGGTACACATATTGCTTATGGATCAAGCAGTAAGTGAATGCGTTCAGCGGGTATGTTGAACAAGGAGTGAACTCTTGAAGACATGAATATGAGTCTTATGTTTTCCATTCATGTTAAGGTGTTCTTATGGAAAAGGAGCACTGGTTATCCTTGATAGGGGGAGTTATACTTCTATCTAGGATCTGTGGCTACAGTAATGCAGTTGATTATCAAGATTGTTTGTAGTGTCAAGCAGTTTGTGATTATGTTCCTCTGGTGAGGGTGTAATGTCAGATAAGATGTGGTGACATTGTTACTGTGATGTTCATGGTGGACTTGACAGTCTAGACTTGGTTCTATCGTTAGGGGTGTCAATGGTTTGAATCAACATTATACAAGCTTTTTGGGAGTGTTCTAAGAGTTTTTGTTCTTATCTGGGAGAATTTATTTTTCTATGCAAAATAAGACAAGGCTTTTGGGAGTCTTTCTTCTTAACTGGGAGATGTTTGAAGAAATATCTTATCATCTTAATCAGTTGCTTTTACTTCTTAATGAAAGGAGTATTCTTTAGGATCAGTGAAAGACACTGTGACTATGCTTCAAAGTTTACCAGGTGGAATGGACAAAGTCTAACAAAGTGTTAGGACTTTGATTAAGACTTGTGGTTGCTTCAAGTTATTTTCTTTGGACGTGTTTCTTGGACGGTAGAGCGTGTGCCTAAGAGAAGACATGTTAAACATGTGTCTTGATGCATGTGCTTTCTTTGAAAGAGTCAAATCCTAGTTGGACGATGCACATTCATTAAAGGTGAAGTTACCTACCTAAGTTTATTTCCCCATTGAATTATTCATTGGTAACTTCTATGAACCATTAATTCCTAGAGAAACAGCCTATTTATTTAAAAGGGGTCGCTGTTTCTGGATTCTCAGGTTGTGTTTCTTGTGTTGGGTTGTATCTTCATGGCTTTTGTCCGGGTTTGGGTAAGTACCATGTAGATATGGAACTATGTTGGCTTCTTTTGCAAATTTTTGGCTAAAAAGGGGGAGAATGGGTGTGTATTCATCTCGATTAACATCCTACTGTTGTTTTGCAAGGATGTTGGATGGGATGTTCTAACATCCTAACCTGAGTTACATTCTTTATGTACTCTGTGTTACGTATACTATATCTGCTTCTTCTTAAGCTCTTTCTGGATCTCCTTAAGGGTTCTCTTATGCCCCTTAAAAGGAAGATTTATCTCTCCGTGGCAAGTATAGGTTTGAGAGGGAGTGTGTTATATCATCTTCCTCATGTACACCAACATACAGCTAGGAATTTTAGCAGATATGGGGAGCCTCAGAAATGTGCCAATCATAACCTCCACTCCCTGGTTGAAATTGAATGACTTTCGAACTTTCTTTTTCTACCTAAGGAGTTTTATCCAAAATTATTCAAAAGGGGGAGATTGAAGGTTCTGCAGATTTGAGCAAATTTTGGTAAAACTGGATGTTTCACAAGATGTTCCAATAAGAAGCCCATAGACTAATGAAGATTATAAAACAGACTAATGAAGATTATAAAATAGACTAATAAAACAGATATTTCGAAGCCCATAGACTAATGAAGATTATAAAAGGAAGACCTAAACCTAGGGAAAGTAACTAATCATGGTGTAATACTTGTAAAGTAAAAAATAAGGGTTTATGGTTTTAAGAGTCATAAGCTTTCTTGTGTTGTAAGTCTCCCTTTGTATCAGTTTGATACATTGTGGTAGATATAACTGTTTATGCAGATTCAGAAACCTATAGGTAATGAGTCGTGTATTTTTCTTAGATGAAGCTTTGAAGCAAATCTAATAGAATTCGAGTAGGATTGTTAGTCAAGGTTGCTTGGCTGAACTTTGTATTGAAAGATGAGTCTTTCAAGTAGGATGATGCAATTGTTGTTGATTGTAAATGTTAGATATCACAAGTTGTGATTAAGGGAGTAAGATGGGTTTCTCTTATCAATTAGACGTGACTTCTAATGATAAAGTTTTCATTGGGTAGAGATAGTTAAACCAGAGGTTGTTTACTATAAACCATAGGTTTTTTTTTACATAAAACTATACTACTGATAGTGAACTCTTCTTCCTTGCTTGGTAGCCCCCAGAAGTAGGTGATTTGCACTGAACTGGGTTAACCTATCTTATGTTATTTATCATTATGCAAATTTACAGTTCAACATTTTCCTTTTGATTAACATGTTGTAACAGATGTCGAAAGATCTGTTGTGCTTCTGTTGCTGATATTAAAAGTATCAGCTTGATTATTCTGCCCTTGTTTTTAATGTTATGTAGAGAACAATGTCGTGACATGTTATAGGACATCTATAATCTGCTTTCCAGAATTTCAACTTGTATCCAAGTACTCGGAGATCACGGGGACATACATCCAATAAATCCTTTTTCATCCGAGTTTATTATGAAAAAGAGTTTCGACGTGAATCAAGCCAAGATTCCTCAAACACGACAAACACTCAAAAGGTAAGCTATACAACTTGTATCCAAGTACTCGGGGATCACATGGATATACATCTAATAGATCCTTTTTCATCCGCAAAGGAACAATTTGAATTCGATTGTGCTATTACAATTTGTGAGGATGACAAATGTTCGAAAGGCAAGCTATAAGGCTGGTATCCAAACACTTGTGGACCCCGTGGATATACATCCAATAGATACTTTTTTCATTCGTTTTATTTGAGAAAAAGATTTGAAGTTCTAATTGTGAAAATAATTTGTATTTTATAATGTGATATAACTCTTGATTATTATTATTCATGTTAATACTAGTTTAATCAAAATAAACATAAATAAAAATAAACAAAGGGGGTCGCAAATAGTAGTGTGGTGGTTTGTTGAAAGAAAGAAAAAACAAAAGGAACTTAAGGCCCAAAAGTTAAAAAAACAAAGGAGGGGTAAGCTGCAGCACCCAGGGGTTGCGCGCGCGTACCCTGATCCAACACGCCCAATCTCTTCAACCAATTTGGAAAAATTCCTTCAAAGTGGACACTAATTTTCCTTTAATACCATGTTAGAAAACATAACACCCATAAAAAAGAAGAGAGAAATCTCAAAAATTTGTTATATTGTATTGAAAGTGAAATATTACAAAATTAAAAAAGAAAGTGAAAAATATTACATCAAGGATTTTATATAGCCTCAACAATTAGTAAGTAATGAATTAGTAATCTATACCTCCTATATTTCTAATAAAACTATCTTTTGTGAGTTTAACAAGTTATGTCTTTAAATAAATTAATAACATTTAAAAAAAATATAAATGATAAAATAGTATACATCACCCTTATGAACCATCTTGTATTATTGTAATTTATCTAGGGTATGGTTCAGTAATCGAAACATGGTTAATAGATTCATTCGATCTTTTTACAGATGCATCGTCAAGCAGTAGTTGCATATTTGGTAGACTTTTAGGTCCACTTCCCATAAAGTATGCAGGTTTGGAAGGTATTGAGAGAGTGAGAGAATGACTATTAAGCATGTGTGCAACAGTAGCCATGGTTGGTCTGTCAACTACATATTCTTGAATACAGAGTAAACCAATATGAATGCATCTCATTATTTCATTTTGTGATATGTTGTTCAGTGATGGATCTATAATATTAGTTGCGTTCCCTTCTATCTAGCTTCTCCACGCCTAAAAGAATTTTCAAAATTGCATATAAGAGAATTAAGGTCACATGATATTCTAATTTATTTTATACCTTTAATAATAATAATAAATTATAAACATAAACGTAGCTTACATAGCTCAATAGATATTCCACATTTTCCCCGTGACAAATGCTTGCACTGTTTTTATGCCCACTGATAATCTCAAGAACTAATACTCCAAAACTAAAAACATCTGATTTTACAGAAAATTCTCCATGCATTACATACTCTGGTGCCATATATCCACTGCATGCCAATATAAACAAGCTTAGTTACTTATAAGTATTTTTATATATCAATTTAATGTTTTCCACTAATTCAATTGCTACATGTTATTAATGGTATTATTGACTCAGTTCTAAGAGTGTTTTATGCTATTTTCCTTTTAAAAGGTTTGAATCTTATAACTTTATAAATTATAATAATCAGATCAAACATGTAATTTTTTGAATATATTATTACGACATATGACTAATTAAGTAAAGAATGGAAATTAACATTTTACCTATAGTTGAATGAAATATAGCTCTTAAGAAAACTAATAATCTTAAGAAAAATGAGAAACTTACTAGGTTCCAACGATTCTATTTGTACTTCCTTGAGTTTCGCCTTTAATAAACAATCTTGCCAATCCAAAATCAGATATTTTAGGATTCATCTCATCATCTAAAAGAATATTACTTGCTTTGAGATCACGATGTATAATGCGTAGGTGGGAGTCTTCATGAAGATAAAGAAGACCTCGAGCAATACCATTTATGATATTGTAGCGTTTTTCCCAATTCAACTGTTTTTTCCTGGTTGCATCTACATGTACAACAAATTAAATCATAAATATGAATTTCAAAACTATATTTAGCAGTTAGTATATCCGAACAACACTCGACATAAAAATATAATTTGAATAGTTAAAAAAACAATCCTTATATTATGAAAATATATAATTAAGTTGATACACTAAAACCTACCGAATATGAAGAAATCAAGACTTTTATTTGAAACATATTCATAAATTAGTAGTCTTTCTCTTCCTTCTAAAGTAAAACCCTGCAACCTAACTAAATTTCGATGCTGAAGCTTCGCTACTAATAATACTTCATTTTTAAATTCTTCATCTCCTTGGGAAGAATTTGTTGACAACCTTTTAACAGCAATCATGTGTCCATTAGGCAGTTTTCCCTGAACATATTTCACTTTTAGCTAAGTATGATAAATTATATTTCTGTTATGGTAATGTTTTATAAAAATGTGATATATAAATAAATAAATTTTCTTACCAAATAAACCACTCCAAATCCACCTTGTCCAAGTTTATTAGAATCGGAGAAACCATTTGTAGCAACTAGTATGAAATTAAAGTTAAATCTCAATGACTCAACATTTGTCATTTCTTCTTCATCTCCATCACCATCACCATATTTTCCAATGTAAGCTTTACATAATAACAAATATGAACAAGTTTATTAGTTTTTTTAATGTAAGCTATATATAATAACCAATATGAACAAGTTTATTAGTTTTTCTAATGTAAGATATACATAATAACCAATATCAACAAGTTTATTAGTTTTTCCAAACATAATAACCAATATGAACAAGTTTATTAGTTTTCATGTGTGATAATTAGTTTATATAAATATGAGATTTTAGGTCGAACTCTAGTTCTGTTGAGGAATAGTTTTCATGTGTTTCGACAGGAGACAAACATGAAGCCAAAGTTGGTTCGCATGCTGTAGTCGAAGGGTACATATTGTAGTCGAAGTAAGTTCTAATATGTATTGTCGAAATGTTTTTCGAATTGGACCTTGTGTTATGGATTCAATTGTTTAGTTAGCTTGTGTTGTAAGTTAACTAGTTAGTCTATATATAGGCTAGATCACTCAGGTTGTTGAGTGAGGCCATATTGTGTTATTCACTTGTAATAATTTGTTATATTGAGAAACTGAATAGTAGAGCAATTTGTCCAATAATCCTTCTTCTTCTTTCTTCTTTATCCTTTCTTCTTTCTCTCTTTGTTCTAACCATTTTTCATTGTTCACCTAAGAACTCTGTTTCTCAATCTTTATTTGTTGAAAGGTATCATTTGTGATTACAACAAACTGGTGTGGTGAGCATGGAGAAGATATAGTCAACAAAGGTTGAAATTGAGAAGTTCATCGGAGTTAATGATTTCAGTTTATGGCATTTGAAGATGCGAGCCCTTCTTGTTTAACAGGGTTTGCAAGAAGCATTAAAGGGAGGAGATGCCATGAATGCTACATTGACAGAGAAGTAAAAGACAACGATGACCAAGAAAGCCCACATCACAATTGTTCTGATTCTTGGTGACAAAGTTCTCAACATGTTTTGAAGGAGGTGACGACAACTGGTGTTTGGATAAAAATCGAAGGATTTTATGATAAAATCCTTGGTGAATCATTTGTACTTGAAGCAAGCTTTGTATTCATTTAAGATGACTGAAGATAAAGCTTTGACGAAGTAGCTGAATGAGTTCATCAAGCTGATTCTTGATCTTGAAAATATTGATGTTACCATCAATGATGAAGATCAAGCATTGTTATTATTGTGTTCTTTACCTAAGTCACATGCTCACTTCAAAGAAACCCTATTGTATGGAAGAAAGTCTCTGACCTTTGAAGAAGTTCAAGCAACCTTGTATTCGAAGGATTTGAACGAATGAAATAAGCAAAAACCATCATCATCAGTTGGCAAAGGTTGTCCATGAAGGCGAAATCCTTGAAGAGGGATGATAGGTTTGAGAAGAAGAAAGGTAAGACTCAGCAGAAGTCTTGTGGTGGTGATATTTCTGGTATTAAATATTATCATTGTAAGAAGGAGGGTCACGCAAGAAATATGTTCATTGAGCGCCTGAATAATCATGGAGGTAAGGGCAATGACAATGAAACTATTGTGCAAGATGATTATGAATCATCTGATGTTCTTATGGTGTCGAGCAACAACTCTTGCAAAGAGTGAATTATGGATTATGGATGTACTTGGCATATGACTCCAAACAAGAATGTGTTTGAAGAGTTATGTGATCAAGATGGTGGATCAGTGCTGCTTGGAAATGATAAAGCATGCAAGATTGAAGGTATTGGATCTGTAAGATTCAAGCTTCATGATGAGTCAATAAGGCTATTGACCGGGGTTAGGTATGTACCTGATCTTAAGAGGAATTTAATTTTTCTTAGTGAACTCGACAAGAAGGGATATATCTTCAAAGGAGAGCAAGGTATCCTGAAATTCATGAAAGGGTCAAAGGAAGTCTTGAGAGGCGTGAAGAAACAAGACTTGTATACCCTTGAGGCTAAGGTTGTAAGTGGTTCGACAAATGTTGTATCCATGAAACCTGTGTCAAAGACAGAATTATTGCACATGAGATTGGGCTATGTCAGCGAAAGAGGTCTGGTCGAATTGGGGAAACAGAACCTGTTAGGTGGTGACAAAGTCGAAAAGGTAGAGTTTTGTGAATCTTGTATATTTGGTGAATCCTGTAAGGTGATGTTTAACAAAGGTAAACAAAAAACACATGGATCCCTTAATTACATCCATGTTGATCTTTGGGGACCTGCAAGGAATCTTTCACATTAAGGTGCAAGGTATTTTTTATCCTTAGTTGATGACTATTCCAGAAAATTATGGGTATTCATTCAGAAAACTAAGGATGAAATATTTGAGAATTTCAAAAGTTGGAAGATTCTGGTAGAAACTCAAACTGGAAGAAAGGTTAAGAGGTTGAGAATCGACAATGGCCTTGAGTTCTGCAACGAAGCTTTCGACAGTTACTGTGTTGAGTCTGGGATTGCAAGGCATAAGACTGTAGCAGATACTTCTCCACAAAATGGCCTAGTTGAGAGATTCAATCGAGAATTCCTTGAAAGGGTTAAATGTATGTTAGTTAGTGCTGGATTGAAGAAGGTGTTCTGGGCAGAGACTGTTTCAACAGCAGCTTGTCTGATAAATAAATGTCCCTCGACTGCCTTGGCAATGAAGACACCGGAAGAAGTTTGGTCGGGTCAAGCACTAGATCTCAGCAAACTGAGAGTATTTGGTTGTTTTGCCTATGCTTATATTAGGAAAGACAAGGTCAAACCTAGAGCTCTGAGATGCATCTTCCTTGGATATCCTGAGGGAGTCAAAGGTTAGATGTTGTGGTGCCTAGAACCAGGTCACAAAAGATGTATTACAAGTCGTGATGTAGTTTCCAATGAAGTTGAGATGGCATTCAAGAGAACTGGTGATGTTGGTCGAAGTGTAGAAATATCTAAAGAGGAGCTGAAACAGGTAGAGATTCCTGTTGAGGTGGAGCATAATGATACTGAAGTGTATAACCCAGATGAAGTCAAAGAAGAAGAGAAAGATGCTGAAGAGACTGAGGAAAATGTCGATGACTACCTACTGGCAAGAGATAAGTCGAGAAGAGTCATCAAGCCACCTCACAGACTTGGTTATGTAGATTTTATAGCTTTTGCCTTAATTTTTGTAGCTGAGGTGCTTGAGGAAGAACCTAGAGATTACAAGGAAGCAATGAAGAGTTGAAATCAGACTGAATGGCGAAAAGCCATGGATGACGAGATGAAATCTCTTAATGATAATAACACTTGGGAGCTGATTGAGAAACCTGCAGGAGTAAGGTTAGTCAGTTGTAAATGGATTTTCAAGGTCAAGTAAGGAATAGAAGGAGCTATGTCAGAGCGCTTTAAGGTAAGGCTGGTTGCTAGGGGGTTCACTCAGAAAGAAGGTGTTGACTTTAATGATGTGTTCTCGCTTATTGTAAAGCATATATCCATTAGAATTTTGTTGGCTATGGTGGCGAAGTTCGACTTGACACTTGAGCAAATGGATGTGAATATAGCATTTCTATATGGTGACCTAGATGAAACAATCCTGATGTGTTAACCTGAAGGGTATGCAGAAAAGGATAAGGAAGATTATGTGTGCAAGCTGAATAGGTCGTTGTATGGCCTGAAACAATCTCCTCGACAGTGTAATAGGAGATTCGACAAGTTCATGGCACACATTGGTTTCGTGTTTACTTCATATTTCGACCTAGAAATTCACTTGTTATTTTGTTCCTTTATGTGGATGATATCCTCATAGCCAACAACAGTGTTGAAGATGTAATGGAGGTGAACGCTGATCTTATAAGGAGTTCAAAATGAAGGATCTGAGAGTTGCAACCAGGACTCTTGGGATTGACATTCGAAGAGATAGAAAGCAGTCAAAGTTGTACTTATCTCAAGAGACATACCTACGGAAGCTTCTCGACAGATTTGGTATGTCAAATTCAAAGTCTGTTGTGACTCCAACAAATCCTTAGTTTAAGCTAAGTACTACTAAAAGTCCGAGTACTGAAGCTGAAAGAATCTGTATGAGTAGCATTCCATATGCTAGTGTAGTTGGTTCTTTGATGTATGATATGGTATGTACGAGGCTAGACATAACATATGGTGTGAGACTTATAAGCAGGTATATGGTCAATCCTGGAAATGAGCACTGACAAGCTTTAAAGTAGATTCTTAGGTACATAAATGGATCTTTGAGTCGAGTTCTGATTTATGGTAGAGCTTGTGATGATGATAGCAAAGTCGAAATCGAAGGATTTGTCGACTCTGATTATGCAGATTGTATAGATTCTAAAAAGTCTATTTTTAGATATGTGTTCCCTATGTTCGGTAAAACAATCAGTTGGAAAGCAACACTTCAGAAGGTTGTTGTCTTATCAACCACTGAAGCAGAATATATTTCCTTCACTAAAGCTGTGAAAGAAGCATTGTGGCTTAAAGGTTTTGTAAAGGAGCTGAAACTCCAAGGTCAAAGTATCACTGTTAAATGTGATAGTCAAAGTACAACACACCTGTCGAAGAATTCAGCCTATCATGAGCGAACTAAATACATCGATGTAAGGCTGCACTTCGTCAGAGAGATAATCGAGCATGGTGAAGTCCAAGTGCTGAAGGTTTCGTCTGATGACAATGCTGCTGATATGATCACCAAGGCGTTGCCAAGTTGCAAGTTTTCCACTGTAAGCAGTTGATAAAGTTGCATGACGAAAGCTAATTTATTCCCTGTTTTTTGTAGAGTTAGATCCAAGGTGGAGATTTGTGAGATTTTTGGTCAAACTCTAGCTTTGTCGAGGAATAACTTCCATGTGTTTCGACAAGAGACAAGCATGAAGTTGAAGTTGGTTTGCATGTTGTACTCGAAGGGTACGTTTTGTAGTCGAAGTCAGTTCTAATATGTATTGTCGAAATGTTTGTCGAATTGGGCCTTGTGTTATGGATCCAATTGTTTAGTTAGCTTGTGTTGTAAGTTAAATAGTTAGTCTATATATATATATATATATATATATATATATATATATATATATATATATATATATGATAGATCACTCAGGTTGTTGAGTGAGGCTAGATTGTGTTATTCACTTGTAATCATTTGTAATACTGAGAAAGTTAATAGTAGAGCAATTTGCCTAAGAATCCTTCTTTTTCCTCTCATTGTTCTAACCGACTTTTTATTGTTCACCCAAAAACTCTGTTTTTTAATCTTTATTTATTGAAAGGTATCGTTTGTGATCATAACAATAAATGTAATAGAGATTGAGAAATATATATTTTCTTAACGTAAAGCTACATTCATTGATTTGATCGAATATTACATGCTTTTTTTTATAAAATATCATTTATGCGTAACTATATAGACTAACCTTTCGAGTAGTAAAAAAATATAATAATCGTTAAAGCTCTACCTCAAAGACGAGTAATGCATGTTGTAAAGTATTGAAATATTTACTTTGAGCCTATTTGTTATAGATTATACTATAAAGCTTTATTTTCTTCAAATTTTAATTGTATAGTTTTGTGATATTTGATAATCTATATAAATAGTAATGTTAAAGTAAAATGATAAGTTTTTATAATAATAGATAAAAGTCAACAAAGCAGCGTCATGTCATAGATTCTATTGACTGTGTCTAATAAGGAGTCAAAATTAAATGAAAGAATTTTCAAATTGCAAGGACGAAATCTGTGTTTTTTTACGGATTTTTTTTTCTTCCGAATTCGCCTCAAATGGCAGAGACTAAAATGTGTATTAACACTTAAAAAATTATTCTATTTATTAAAATATCCTCAGTTTTAATACAATATTTCAAAATTATTCATTTACTTTCATTTAGTGGTTCTCTTTGTATAATTTTTTTTATGTTGTTTTCATCAATTTGTTATAATTGTTCTTCACCTTCAATTTTTTTTTTGTATTTTTATTATTTAATATAAATTATAACCGCTTCTTTCTTTTTTGTTTTTTTATAGTTTTTTATTTTTATACTTATTAAATTTTTATTATTTAATATATATATATATATATATATATATATATATATATAATTTTTTTTTATATATATATATATATATATATATATATATATATATATATATATATATATATATATATATATATATATATATATATATATATATATATATATATATTAATAAGTTATTTTATGCATTTACTAGATTGTTTTATATGATTAAAATTGCTATCAAATTTACTCAATTATTTAAAATTGTAATCTATAACTTTTCTAATCATTTAAATATATAAATTTTATGTTTAATTATTTATGCTTATGTTATTACGAAAGATTATTTATAAATTTTTTACCTTTTGAATTTCATAATACTTGAATAAATTATAAATAAAAATATAAATTATTAATAATAACTTTCTGCTCTGCTTATGAGCTAAATATTTTTTAATTAAAATTTTTCTTTCTCTCTTCTCTCCTCTTTTAAACCTCTCCTCCCCGTTCCATCTTTTCATTAAAATCTCTAGCTTTTCATCTTTTTCGTTTGAACCAATCAGATCATAGTACTAATAGAATTTAGTTGATATATATCTATCATTCATTTATTGCATAGTTTACTATATTTTTAATAACAATTTATTAATAACCAAATAAAACTCATTAATACCTAAGAATCTACCTTAAAAAATTGTATGACAAGTAAGTTTGCATAACGTACAAGTTAAACATACCTTCACAATTTTGTTTGGGCTTTCTGAGTCCTAAATAGATGCATATAAAAATAAGTACCAAAACCACCGCAGCAACCGGCACTGCTATGGCGATGACGATTGGTGTTTTACTATTTCCTCCTGCACAAATGAATTTAAGTCCTTAAAGTTACATCAACACAGACACAACTAAAGAAGTAAAGTGTTCAAGTTTTACCTAAAGAAGTGTTATTGGTTGATGGTAGTGAGTCTAACACAACGGTTGAATTGTAGAAGGGATAAGGATCAAATCTTAGACGACAACTTGGTTTTAGAATATTTCCTCCCATCTTGCGACTACAACAATTTGGAATTTCTGAAATTGCTTCGGCCAGGCAGTCATTGCATTCTTGCCCAGACAAATCAGGCATACACTGCACAAAACCGTATATAGTTTCATAATTCACGGGATCAATTCCAGTATCGGCGTCGTATTTCCGACGAGTGTCACCTGAAGCAGCTTTGATTCTAAGTTTTGCCATCAAGTTACTCAGTGCTTTGTTGTATGCATCCATATTAGTTGCAATCCTTTCGAATTCAAAGATCAAATACATTGTAGGGTCAGTTTCTACGAGGCTAAATATTGAGCGATTTGAGTACCACAAAGTTACATCACCACTCCACATAATTGCCTCTTTTTGATTTGGACACTGTTTTTTAAGATAGGCAAAGGAATTATTTATGTTTGTGAGACACTGAATATTTGTCTCAAGATCTCCACGACACAACCCTATGACGTATGCTTTGTCTGGATCTTGGCCATATGAGAAATTGTAGAATCCGTAGTTAATTTCTTTATGAGAAGAGAAAGTGGATATAAGGGTTTTAAGATTCTTGTCGTAGGTGCTGTTGGCTGTGTAGTTACCTCTATTGCTATCACATGAAAAAGGATCTATGGCTTTGGCTTGAGATACAACTAGGACAAAGAGACAACAAAGAAAGGGAAGGAGAGCCATTGCAAAATTGTTTTGTATCAATTTCAATGATCAACATGAGGTGAGGTGTAAATATAAAGGTGAGATAAGGATGTTGGTTATATTCTTCAATGAGCATGTTGTTGATTTTTCCATATACGTTAATCTTTTTGATAATTTAATAATGTTGACTTGTTATGTTAGAATTAAATGGGGAATATACGACTTGGCCAAAGAGGCGAAGAAAAAAATGTATTGTTGATCTTTTCAAAAGAAAAGGATATATGAAAAATGGAGACTGGTTCACAACTTTGATCCAAGCATGCATCTTTTCCAAATCTTTTTTAAATCCTTCTCTATTCTGATTAGTGGAAGTCCTACAGTGGATTTTCAAACAAGAAGAAGACTTCCCCCAAGGAGACTCTCTATTTCCACTTGTTTTTATCACTAATGTTGAAGGAATCTTAGATTTTTAATTAAGTTCATCTTCCAATTTCCATATAAAAAAAAAAGAATGTGCAAACTTTATATAAATGGTATTACATCATTCAAATAATGAACAAAATTGATCTGGTCTGATCAGAAGAGGACTAAGGATTTGCCACACGCCGTTGATCTGCTGTCTGCTCACCGGTGTTGAAGAGGAGGAAGAGGGTGTACCTGCAAGACACTCAGATGGCAAAGTAAGGAATTGGGCAGAGTGAGAGCAAATACAAAAAAGGGGTAAGAAGAGAATATCTGACCCTCTTGGAGAAGAGGGTATTTATAGAGAGACCCCAGCACAGGGCCAACGGTCATTTGAGTTGGGCTGGATGGCCAGGCCCAACCCAAGTGACTGTTGGGGCTTACGTGGCGTAGTGAAGACCAGAACGTGGTCTTCTCCTTAGTTCAACTGCTTCGTGAACTCTGGAAAGTGGGTTGACCTGCTCTTTCGGAGGTGGGCAGTTGGTGGATGATGTGTCCCCGCGGAGGGGGGCACGTGGAGAACATGTACAGGGCACGTTGTTCTGCCCGACGGGGGCAGTGTCTGACCGAAGGAGGGAAGGTTCTGCCCGACGGGGGGCAGTGTCTGGTTGACGGGGAGTCTTGTGCTCGATACAGATGAGGAAGGTTCTATCCGACGAGGCAGTGTCTGGTCGACGGGGAGTCTTGTGCTCGACACAGATGAGTAAGGTTCTACCCGACGGGGCAGTGTCTGGTCGACGGGGAGTCTTGTGCTTGACACAGATGAGGAAGGCTCATTTGGGCCTTCCCCCAAGTGTATGTGGGATGGGCCTTCCCGGTCAGGCCGGTGCCCAAGATAGAACAAGAGCCCCCAAGTCGTAGCTCCGAGGCAAGGGAGCGAGGACTTGATAATGTTGCGCTTAGGCGGGAAAGTGCGCCGGGGAGAGCTACTGTCTGGCAAAGATGTCGAGGGAGTGTTCCTAACAGACGTGAGCGGGTTGCGAGCATGGACATGTTCGATTTGACGGTCGTCTACGACGAGGAGGTGGCTCCAACGGCGCCACTGATCTGACCAGAAGGGAATCAGTGACCTGCCACGCGGCGTCGATCTGCTAGCTGTCTGTCAGAGGTTTGGAAGAGGAGGGGGTCCTACCCGACGAAGGAGAGGGAAAAGGCTGGCTGGTTGGCAGCCAAGGTCCTGATCGACAGAGCTTTTGCTCGACGAAGGAGAGGATAAAGGTTGGCTGGTTGGCAGCCAAGGTCCTGCTCGACAGAGCTTCTGCTCGACGAAGGAGAGGACAAATGAGAGGCCAAAGGCTGGTTGGCAGCCAAGATCCTCCTCGACAAAGGAGAGGATAAAGGTTGGCTGGTTGGAAGCCAAGGTCCTGCTCGACAGAGCTTCTGCTCGACGAAGGAGAGAACAAAGGTTGGCTGGTTGGAAGCCAAGGTCCTGCTCGACAGATCTTCTGCTCGATGACGGAGAGGACAAAGGAGAGGACAAAGGCTGGCTGATTGGAAGCCAAGGTCCTGCTCGACGAAGGAGACGATAAAGGTTGGCAGTTTGGCAGCCAAGGTCCTGCCCGACGAAGGAGAGGGCAGGGGCTCGCTGATTGGCAGCCAAGGTCCTGCTCGACAGAGCTTCTGCTCGACGAAGGAGAGGACAAATGAGAGGACAAAGGCTGGTTGGCAGCCAAGGTTCTCCTCGACGAAAGAGAGGATTAAGGTTGGCTGGTTGGCAGCCAAGGTCCTGCTCGACAGAGCTTCTGCTCGACGAAGTAGAGGAGAAAGGTTGGCTGGTTGAAAGCCAAGGTCTTGCTCGACAAAGCTTCTGCTCGACGACGGAGAGGACAAAGGCTGGCTGATTGGAAGCCAAGGTCCTGCTCGACGAAGGAGAGGATAAAGGTTGGTTATTTGGCAGCCAAGGTCCTTCCCGACGAAGGAGAGGGCAGGGGCTGGCTGATTGGCAGCCAAGGTCCTGCTCGACGAAGGAGAGGATAAAGGTTGGTTGGTTGGCAGCCAAGGTCCTTCTCGACGAAGGAGAAGGCAAGAGCTGGCTGGTTGGAAGCCAAGGTTTTGCTCGACAGAGCTTCTACTCGACGAAGGAGAGGATAAATGTTGGCTGGTTGGCAGCCAAGGTCCTACCCGACGAAGGAGAGGTCAAGGGCTGGCTGGTTGGCAGGCAAGGTCCTGCTCGACGAAGGAGAGGACAAAGGTTGGCTGGTTGGCAGCCAAGGTCCTGCTTGACAAAGCTTCTGCTCGACGAAGGAGAGGATAATGGTTGGCTGGTTGACAGCCAAGGTCCTGCCCGACGAAGGAGAGGGCAAGGGCTGGCTGGTTGGCAGCCAAGGTCCTGGTCGACGGCTGGGGGTGGTGCCCGTTTATTGTAACATTTTGACTTCTGGGCTTGTGCCCGTATTATGGAATTTTGTTTAAGTGTGTGCTTTGTATTGTTTCTGCATGTTGTTATGCTCGTTTTATTTCTGCACTTTTGTATGCTCGAAATATATGTTTGTCTGTTTGAAATGCATGTTCGTTATGCCTTTGGGCCTGTCCAGGGTGGTAGCTCGACGATAACTGTTTCCGGTAGTATGGAGAAATAGCCGGATGACCGGTTTCGTTACCTGGCCGTTTCGGGGGTAGTTTATCCCCGCGGCGTGAACGTCCCATCGCGAGCTGGGTGTCCTGTCGATTTTGGTACAGCGATGGAGAGTCTCGATCGAGGGGTTCTCCGTCGAGCAGAGCCTTCTGCCCGCGCATACAAAGGCAAGGCTTGCTGTTTTGTTGGTCTCTAGAAGACGCGGGGAGGTGCGGCGGTACCATGTCGCCTCCTTGTGGTCGCGACGACTGGGCGTCGTGGGCAGTGTTTAACTGTAGTACCTTTTCAACTTCTCGGCGTATCATGGTCGAGCTAGTTGATCCCCGTGTAGGTTTTCGAGGTAGTAGGCCCCATGCTCCGTCTTGCCCCGTGAAGACAGGGCTCTACTCGACGAAGGAGAGGACAAAGGCTGGCTGGTTGGCAGTCAGGGTCCTGCCCGACGGGTCTTCTACCCGACGAATGAGGGGCAAGGGCTGGCTAGTTGGTAGCCAAGGTCCTGCCCGACGGGTCTTCTGATCGACGAAGGAGGGGCAAGGGCTAGCTGGTTGGCAGCCAAGGTCCTGCTCGACAGAGCTTATGCCCGACGAAGGAGAGAACAAATGTTAGCTGGTTAGCAGCCAAGGTTCTGCTCGACAGAGCTTCTGCCCGATGAAGGAGAGGGCAAGGGTTGGCTGGTTGGCAGCGAGGGTCCTGCCCCTCTTCACGGAGTTGAGATGTCCCCACCTGACCGTCACCGTTGGTGACAGGGACGTGGTCGGAGTTGTGAACAACGTCGTCATGGTGTGGGCTAGTCCTGACCCTGGAGTTTTGAGAGATGAAGCTTTGGTTCTCTGCTCGGAGGAACATGGAAGCTTAGTTCCCACAGACGGCGCCACTGATCTGGCCTGATCAAAAGGGGACCAAGGACTTGCCACACGCTGTTGATCTGCTGCCTGCTCACCGGTGTTGAAGAGGAGGAGGGGGTGTACCTGCAAGACACTCTGATGCCAAAGTAAGGAATTGGGAAGAGTGAGAGCAAATACAGAAAAGGGGTAAGAAGAGAATACCTGACCCTCTTGGAGAAGAGGGTATTTATTGAGAGACCCCAACGCAGGGCCAACGGTCATTTGAGTTGGACTGGATGGCCAGGCCCAACCCAAGTGACTGCTAGGGCTTATGTGGCGTAGTGAAGACCAGAACGTGGTCTTCGCCCTAGTTCAACTGCTCCGTGAACTCCGGAAAGTGGGTTGACCTGCTCTTTCAGAGGTGGGCAGTTGGTGGATGACGTGTCCCCGCGGAGGGGGGCACGTGGAGAACGTGTGGAGGGCACGTTGTTCTGCCCGACGGAGGGAAGGTTCTGCCCGACGGGGGCAGTGTCTGGCCGACGGAGGGAAGGTTCTGCCCGACGGGGGGAAGTGTCTCGTCGACGGGGAGTCTTGTGCTTGACACAGATGAGGAAGGTTCTGCTCGACAGGGCAGTGTCTGGTCAACGGGGAGTCTTGTGCTCGACACAGATGAGGAAGACTCCTTTGGGCCTTCCCCCTAGTGTATGTGGGTTGGGCCTTCCCGGTCAGGCCGGGGCCCAGGCCAGAACAAAAAATGTTAGTGACTATGAATTAAATGATAAACCTTTATATGAGGAATTAAAAAATGCATTTTGTGCATTATGTGCAAAAGAAAAAAAGTTTATCTCTAAAAAGTAAGGTTAATGACATTAATGTGGAATTAGAAAATATCAAAATTATTATTGAAAAAAACTCAAGTTCCACATTGGTTAAAGATACAATTTACAAAGGGTTTATAAGGTTGTGTTAGGTCAAACTCTAATATGGTAAGAGCCTATCGATTTGGGCCACCCACCATTTATATATGCGCACCAAGCCCAAAAAAGTGATAGGCGTAAGAGGCAAATGATAAATGTGGGATTACGTTTTCTAGTTTTGATAAATCAAGCACAAGTAAATCTATCTTTGTTAAAGATAGCACAAAATTTAACAATGTGGAACCAAAGAAAGTACATATTGTAAATCCTCCTAAAAAGTCTAATGTTAGAAATAAGTCTCATAGTAAATATTATTCAAATGTGAAAAATAATTCTTATGGTAGAAATTATTCTAGTGTTATAAATAATTTCTATGATAAAAATTATTAATATGTTAGATGTAATTCATATGCATATAAACACAACCATGTTCATATATCTACATGCTTTTATTACAACACAAAAGGTCATACCCCTAATGATTACTACATAAGAAACTATGGTATTTCTAACAATGAGTATGTTTGGGTTAAGAAATTATCTAACCAACAATGACCCGAAGCACATTACTCCAAGCATATTACTAGAAACAAGACAAAATTTTCACCTATTACTCTAAAGTCAAAGGGATATATCACATATGCAGACAACAACAAAGAAATGGTTCTTGGTATTGGAAAAGTTGGTACTCTTCTATTTAATACAATTGATGATGTTATCTATGTTGAAGACTTGAAGCATAACCTTCTAAGTATTATCCAACTTTGTGACGAAGGACTCAAGATCAACTTTTCCAAAGATGAATGCATTATAGAAGATGAAGTATCTCATGAAATAAAGCTTATAGGAAAAAGAATCAACAATATCTTCATGTTATCATTGGATGACTTATGTTGGAAACTTAAATGTCTTGTAGTAAGTGTTGTAACCCGAAATTTGACCTCCCATTTTGCCTTTTGCAGAAATATCCAGGTTTTTGAAGCTCGATTAATCACGACTTCACAAAGACACCATATCATCAACACAAGCAAAAACAAGGTTTTCTATGCCTATTCATCAAAGCAAAAGGTTGAAAATCGAAACTGTGGCCATAACACCTTTTTTCAAGCAAATTGGGAAAATTTTGGCTTGGTTAATCAATTAACCATTTGCTAGTGCAAAAGGGTTAATCGATTAACCATTGTATTTTGGCAAAA